>WNWK01030050.1:0-23826 GCA_009830355.1 Cherax destructor
TATTTGTTACCGAGTACTTGATATCCTATTCCTTATCTTACTATGAGAGTTGACCATTCACAAACAGCTTAGCGGTTAGGTAATTGGAACTTACTCCCGACACCCGAAAACCACGCGTAGGTGAATACTTGCGATGCGATGCAGCTTGTCCAGCGTGTAGTATCCTGTAGATTGTCCAACTCGATGTGATGTTCTGGCGTATATCCACTTTCATTTCTTGTCGATATATAATATAACCTATTCACTGTATTTCTTTCACTTATCACATTTATTTCACTTTATTAACTAGGGTGATACACGTGGCAAGGTCGCCTGGAGCACACTAGGCCCACTCTGACCCCGCCACCAAATATTTATTTCTAGTTCACTTATAAAATTATGGCTCTCCCCACACTAAATGGTATAAACTGGGAAGATTGCCTAATCATCACGGATCCCAACCTATGTCTAGAACAAATTAACTCTGTGGTACTTGAGGTTTGCTCAAGGCAAATTTCCTTAAGGAAAAGGAGGAGAAGATGCAAACTAGAAAGAGAGAGGCGCTCCCTATTAAGGCGAAGGCAAAGAATAACGGAGCGGCTACAGGAGGCCAATATCTCTGAAATACGTAGGGAGACACTAGTCAGAGAAATAGCAAACATCGAATTAAAACTAAAGGAATCTTACAGGAATCAAGAGACACGGGAAGAACTAAAAGCCATAAATGAAATTGAAAGAAACCCTAAGTATTTATTTTCCTATGCAAAATCAAAGTCGAGAACAACAACCAGTATTGGGCCCCTACTTAAACGGGATAGGTCCTACACAGATGACAGCAAGGAAATGAGTGAGTTACTTAAATCCCAGTATGACTCAGTTTTTAGCGAGCCACTAACCAGACTGAAAATCGAAAACCTAAAATATTTATTTTATGAGAATGCCACAGAACTTGACAGACGCATGCCTTTCTGATATCACCACGACGCCAAATGACTTCGAAAAGGCAATAAATGACATGCCCATGCACTCCGCTCCAGGCCCAGACTCATGGAACTCCGTGTTCATCAAGAACTGCAAGAAGCCCCTATCACATGCTTTTAACATCCTATGGAGAGGGAGCATGGACACTGGGATCGTCCCGCAGCTACTAAAAACAACAGACATAGCCCCGCTCCACAAAGGGGGCAGTAAAGCAATAGCAAAGAACTACAGACCAATTGCGCTAACGTCCCATATCATACAAATCTTTGAAAGGGTTCTAAGAAGCAAGATCGCCACCCATCTTGATACCCATCAATTGCACAACCCAGGACAGCATGGGTTTAGAGCAGGCCGCTCCTGTCTGTCCCAACTACTGGACCACTACGACAAGGTCCTGGATGCTCTAGAAGATAAACAGAATGCAGATGTTATATACACAGATTTTGCAAAAGCCTTTGACAAGTGTGACCATGGTGTAATAGCACACAAAATGCGTGATAAAGGAATAACAGGAAAAGTTGGTAGATGGATCTATAATTTCCTAACATGTAGAACACAAAGAGTAGTAGTCAACAGAGTAAAGTCTGAGGCAGCTACTGTGAAAAGCTCTGTTCCACAAGGCACAGTACTTGCTCCCATCCTATTCCTCATCCTCATATCAGACATTCACAGGGATATAAGCCACAGTGCTGTGTCTTCTTTTGCAGATGACACCCGAATCTGTATGACAGTGTCCACCGTTGAAGACACTGCAAGACTCCAAGCAGACATAAACCAAATCTTTAAATGAGCTGCAGAAAACAATATGAAGTTCAATGATGAGATATTTCAATTACTCAGATACGGAAAACGTGAAGAAATTAAAATCTCATCGGAGTACAAAACTAATTCCAACCACACAATAGAGCGAAAACCTAATGTCAAAGACCTGAGAGTGATCATGTCAGAGGATCTCACCTTCAAGGACCATAACAAAGTAGCAATTGCATCTGCTCGAAAAATGACAGGATGGATAATGAGAAACTTCAAAACCAGGGATGCCAAGCCCATGTTGACACTTTACAGAACGCTTGTTCTATCTAGGCTGGAATATTGCTGCATACTAACTGCACCTTTCAAGGCGGGTGAAATTGCTGACCTTGAAAATGTGCAGAGAACCTTCACCGCACGCATAACTGCGATAAACCACCTCAACTACTGGGAACGCTTGAAGTTCCTAAACCTGTACTCTCTAGAACGCAGGCGGGAGAGATACATTATTATATACACATGGAAAATTCTCGAGGGCTTAGTACCAAACTTGCACACAAAAATCACTCCCTACGAAAGCAAAAGACACGGCAGGCGATGTAACATCCCCCCAATGAAGAGCAGGGGTGCCACTAGCACGTTGAGGGACAACACAATAAGTGTCAGGGGCCCAATATTGTTCAACTGCCTCCCAGCATACATCAGGGGGATTACCAACAAACCCCTGGCTGTCTTCAAGCAGGCACTGGACAGGCACCTCAAGTCGGTACCTGATCAGCCGGGCTGTGGTTCATACGTTGGACTGCGTGCGGCCAGCAGTAATAGCCTGGTTGATCAGGCTCTGGTCCAACAGGAGGCCTGGTCACATACCGGGCCGCGGGGGCGTTGACCCCTGGAATTCTCTCCAGGTAGACTCCAGGTAGACACTTATGTGGCTCAGGGCAACTCGTAAATCGTGTTAGTTAGTTACAATTTTGTCCTAGGCACATGTCGATTAGACACTAGGCCTGTTGTATATATGTGTGTGTAAGGAAACACTTCGAAATGTTTCGGCCCCGCCGAATTGAACCCGGGCCCTCCGTGCGTGAAGCAAGAGCGCTAGCCACCATGCCATCGGGGCGTGTGTGTGTGTGTGTGTGTGTGTGTGTGTGTGTGTGTGTGTGGTGTGTGTGTGTGTGTGTTTGTGTGTGTAAATATATGAATATCTCTCACAATTGTAACGTAGTGTTAATTTGGATATTTTAAGTAAACATGTATTTTTAATATTTTAAAAAGTATCGGCTGGTATCAACTTTTTAAGCGTTATCAATACACAGAAAATGGCCGATACCATAATTTGGCATGTTCCTAATATATAAACATATACATATATACAGGCAGATTGATGGACATGTATACATACATCTGTGTAAGTAATGAATTTCTCACCCTTAAGTGTGCATGGGAATAGTGAAATTCTCAAGCGTCCGTGTGGCTACGGGTATCTCGCTCGTTAACGTGGTTGGTGGTGATGTTGAGTGGTAGCTCCCGGAGCATCACAGATATTTCTCTCCGTCTTTTTCCACTTTCTGGTGATCTCAGTCATGATTTAAGTTACTTCTGCAACCTGTGAATTAATACTGAGTAATATATTTTAAGTGTTAATTAACATCTTCAGCAGATGTGGAAATAACAAAAAGAAAATCATGGGATTCTCGTAAGTTGGTATAAAATATCTTCTGTTTCCTAAATTCGCACTTTCATTTTTTCGTTGTATTGAAAGTATATGTGAAGAACGTAAGAAAGACATATATGTTGAAGTAAGAGTGAAACAAAAGGTTAATTAACAGGTCTGATAATAAGATATAAAGATATTTAATATATTCCTCACCAGACATCTTTTTGCTAGTTCACATTTTCATGCTTCAACTTTTTCCTGTTTTGTTTATAATTACTAAGTTTTGCCTGTCCCACACACTGACACTGTTCTAGTTTATCATATACGCATAAGAATAAGAGTAGTCGCTTCTCTGGTACACGTTGAAAATTTTGCAGTTTCCCTCATCTTATCACAAAGGCTCACATAAAATTTCCAACTCATCTGCTATGCATTACTTTCCCTGCATTCTCCTTTCTTTCTCTCTTGTTAAACATAGAGGACTAAGGTCTCTGTTGATCAACTATTTAAAATTCTCATTTTAAATATTTGTTTTTTCAGACTTCTAAAATTTTAATATTTCCAGTGAACTCTCTCTCACATAATATCTGGCACAATAGTAGTATAAATAATATTATTATATAATTTTAATAACACTATGACACGTATCTATGACAGACTGAACCATTTCTATGACACTGATCCATGTCTATGGTACAAAGATTATATCAGTGGCAATAATCTACATTTAACACAATGATCAGTGTCCAGTATTTGATTTACATAGTATTGCTGCTAAAATTACGAGTATAATCAGGCCGTAGATCTGACAACAAATGTAATCGCATGTCTGTTGGCCCTGAGTATAGTTGGCAGTCTAATATACTGATGTACACAACATATATCGAGATGTTGACCTCGAAAATAATGGGAGTTCCTTGATTCTTACAGGTCCAGGAGTAAGCAGACAAGGAATGTATCTTGGAAGCGTGTGACAAACCCGTGCGGTTAGGTTTAAAGGAAAACACATTTCGTATTCTCACGTTTATTAAGTAAGTCTCTAAAGTAGGCAGATGTTCGTGGAGCAGTGCCTGGGACTGCCAGACTGAGTAACAAGAGAGATGTTGGCCACACGAGTCACTACCCAATCAGCCTGTTCTGTGGTTCGTATGTTGGACAACGTGAGACCAGCAATAACAGCCTGGTTGATCAGGACCTGATCCACCGGTAGGATTAGTCTTGGCCTCTGGAGCATTGACCCCTGCAACACCCTAATGGTAGACTCCAAGTAGACCTACCGTATGGCGGGCTGACCCTAGCCAGGCGAGTAGGTTATATTTAGGCTGAAAGGCCGTGGCCAGGGTGGAAGTAAAGGCACGAAACTACAGTCGATGGCTGCCATTTATGGATACAACATTCGCTACACCACGTTCTGATGGATCGATTGAACTGTAAAAGTAACAAAAGAAAACTAGTTGTATTTCGGTGGCTGTATAATGCGAGAAAGATATCCCTTTATTTCCTAACCCAATCCTCTCTCCCTCAACGAAGGCAACTGCAACAGTTCAGATTGCCACATACGTTTTATAATGAATTAAATATCAGCACTGAAGTTTTAAAATTTATATGAAAACACATTCACAAGTCATCATAATCAAATTAATATAAAATTAGTTCAATAAAAATGGCAAATTAGGACGTTTATCTTGAAAACAGGCATATAAAATATGCTATGAAAATGCGATTTTTTTCAAATTGTAGACAATCCCATAAATTTTTTTTAAATTACAATATAATTAAGTTTATTTATAAAATGAGAAATTGGCATCCAGAAAGCCAAGAATAATTGCAAAATTATCATTCAGAGTTTGAAGGCAATTCGATAAGGCTTTCCCTAGTTATTATAGTGAAAAAATGTAGATAATAAAATCAACGATTTCAAATTAACACAGCTCATACAGAACTCCAAGGTTTCTCTTATTAAAGAACACCACCACTGAGAACTTTAAGCCGATCAAAAAAGAAATTCTCCAGCAATTGATCTCAATCTAAAGATTCCAACATCTTCACCTCTTCTAGGGGGGCTCCCTGGAGTGGTGAAGAAGCTTTTGGTGAGAGGAATTGGATCTTTCGGTCTTCATCTTCCGACCGAACCTAATTACCCCCACTCCCCACCATCCGTGCTCGATCCTATATATACCTCCCATCTCATTCCTCCTCCTTTTCCCATCCCTCCCCTCTCCGTTTGCTGTTTTCAGCCTCTTGGGTCCTCGCCTAAGGCATTCTAGCTCCTAGGTTGGGGAAAGGGTATCGTTATCCATACCATTCCACTGAGGTGGTGGTGTAGTTTGCTTCAATGTTATTACTGGTAACCAGGTTAACAGTAGATCACCTTACCTGATCAGGAGAGAGTGGAAGTGAAGTGATTCTGCCAACTTCAACCCACACCAGGTAAGTTAATGCGACCAGTAGAAACTAAAGAGACCCAGACCCAAGGAAATCTGATGTTTTGCAGTGGCCCGCTAGATGGCAGTGATATACTAACGGTTCCTAGGGGTTTGAACAACCATACCTACATTTCAAAGACTTTTTCATCACACAAGCAGAGTTTAGGATCCTGGTCTTCTTTTATCATCGATGTCGTGATTGGAAGACTATGCTTTCCTGTCTTCGCATCGGGCACACATGTCTCACTCATTGGTATCTTATGGAGAGGCGCCAAGTTCTGTTGGACTGCCTATTCTATCAGCGAGCACACAGAATTTACCTTCAGCGTCGTCACCACTCTTGACACCCTTACTCCATCTTCCTTCCTCGCTGACGGCCCCACCTTTCACACAGACTCCCTCATTTATATTTTGACAGCAACAGATTTATTACACAACCTTTGATTATACTTCCTTTAGCATTCTTCACCGACCTTACCTCAACCCTGCAGTGCTGTATGACCCTGGTGCTTTAGCACTTAGTTTTCATTATAATAATATTAATAATAAGAATAAGAATAATTTTAGTTCTAGCTCGTAATAGTAGGTATTTAGTCTTACTCGATTTTCTTACAAAACAAAAATCAGATGTTTGTTCTTAGAGTTTTATAGAGAATTTTAACTGGAATGTAACTAAAAGAAATACAAGTGAAGAAATATTGAAAACTTCGTTTTTACAACTTTTTAATGTTCACGAGTTTATTGAACCATTTGAAAATACACGACTAAATGCCTCAGCTGTGGCACTAAAAGTTACAATCTTCTCGTCTCATGTAACTTACTCTAATTTTTCGTATATAAATACAAAACACATAATTCAATTGACTTCAAATTTTCATCGCTGGCGAACTCAAGTCCTCGCCCACCAGTCATTGTTGTGCAACTTAAAAAAAGTTTGTCGACGATCGTGTAACAATCAGAAAGAATTAAAAACTTATTGAAAACAAAAAAATCAGATGACTTCATATTGATGTGTTGTATTTTTTAAGTTCCCTAATAAAAATCATTAAACTGTTTGTGTATTTTATACACAAGGTTCGTGGAAAAATTGCCAAGTGCAAGTGCCCTTTGCTCATTTTTATTTAGAGCCTCTCTCAATATTTATTGGTTTGCATGAGGTAAATTCTCAAATCTGAATTACGTATTAATTTAAGTAAGTTGTTTAAGTTTGAGAAACATTGTCCATAAATTCATCAGGCGTTCTTGGTTATTATTATTTCTTAGTTGTCGATTCTTTGTATTTACCATCTTCTTCTTAATGATTGAAACTTTGTAGTCATTCTTTTTCTTTATAGTCTTTTTACAGGTAATTCTCATGCTTTAAAAAGCCTTTTTTGATCAGCATCAAACACCAACACTCGTGTATCTTACTTAGAATAAATGTGTTGTTAATGGAATGTGAATGAGCCTTTTTATATTTTTTTTTATTTCGAAATATAATAGAATTACATTACTGCGCTATTTTGCCTTGAAGCTGGAAAGTGTTTCTTGATCCAATAAATTGGGATTATTCTCTTATTCCTTAGATTAAAACTGAATACACTGGTCTGCATTTGAAATGTTTTTAATTTGTATTTTTATTCATGGTTGCGATCATACATATTCTTTGGCTGCTGATTGTAAATATCTAAAGCATTTGGCTCTATCACGTAAGGTTTTTGAATAAAATACAAATTAATGGTAATAAAAAAGGTGAATTTTTAATAATTTGTTACTTTATTAAAATTATGCAAGTAATCATGTAAAAGCACATTCTGTTAGTTTTAAAAACATGAATTCCAAATCAACATGAATCAAATCAAATGAGTTTATTAAAAAAATATCTTCCTAATGGTTAGCATACATATTGAATCAAAGGAAGGAGGATCTCTTTGATTTTGCTTGTGTTGTGCATCGAGACCATTACGTTTCAATGACCAGCAGTAATCCGCCATCATGCTGACATTCCATTTGCCCTGGTATAGTTTCCATTGTGCAAATATCCTGATGGAACCGCTCTCCTTGTTCCTCACTGTAGTCCCCACAATTGTTGGGAAAATAGTCAAGACGTGAGTGCAAAAAGTGCATCTTCACACTCATTCTAGACCCAAGTTGTTGGAAACTTGAAATTAGGTCTTGGATCATTTTTTTCATATTCGGGGGAGCGCCTGTTTCCCAGGAAGTTGTGGACAATCTGCTTGAATGAAAAACAGGCATTCTCCTCGACACCTGCTAATGCTTCATCAAAATGATTGTCCTTCATCAATTCCCGAATCTGAGGGCCAACAAAGATTCTTTCCGTTTTTGCCTTCACTTATACGAGGAAACTTTGACTCCAGGTACTTGAAAGCAGTTCCATTCTTGTTCAAGGCCTTCAAAATTTTTTTTGGGATGTGGAGTGGTTGGCAGCAGAATTTCTTGGGGTTAACTAGTGGCACAATTTTCACGTTGTGATTTCCGGGTAAGAAGCTGGTTCTTGGTGGCCAGTCTTTTTGTTCATAGTGCTGGCTGTCTTCCCTAGTATCCCAAAGACACAGATATTTGGGATACTTAGTGTATCCGCCTTGAAGATCTAGTAGGAGAGCATTAACTTTTAAATTACCACAAATGTGAAAATTGTGATTCTTGTACTTGACTGCAGATATTTGCTTAAGTTTCTGATATTTGGACACTGGTCAATTGGCACAGATGCAGCTGTGTTGCCATTGTAGAGAAGTACAGCCTTTAAACTTCTTTTAGAAGAATCAATGCGGAGTCTCCTTTCATCTGCTTTGTTTGACATCCCCATGTGTTTAATAAGGCCAGAAATATTTGAACTGAGTGAATTCCGCTCACGATGACGGTACCAATCGAATGTTATTCCAGGAGCTAGAAGCCTCTGTTCCTTCAGTCTAGAAGCAAGTAACTGTGCACTTTCTTTTGGAAGGTTTTAAGGTCTCTCACCAAGTCATTGAGCTCAACTTGGTTGAAGGGTTGGGGATCGTCATTTGTTGGTGGTTCATAGTCTACTTCCATCTTCTTAGAATCACTGGTATCAGACTGGTGAAATTTGCCATGTCTCAGGTGGCACAGGTACAGGAATATCTTCAGAGTGTGGAACAGCCTTATTGCTGAAAGAATATTTGGGTATATTATGCGATCTTTAGTCTTCTTGTTGAATCCAGCTACTATAGTCATACGAAAGTAGCAGTCATCATGGTGGTTCATCTGCTCCCACCATACCATTGGTACTCCAAAGGGCATACATATCCAAGTTTGCAGCCAAAATAAGCAAAGTAGCAGCGCTTCAATAAAGGAGTAATGTTGCTCCGGGAAACAGACATAGCAAAATATGTCTGGTGAATTTTTGCAGTCTCTAGATATAGTACTAATCTGAAAATAAAGGAAAATATATTAGATTTAGCATTTAATTCAATATAAGTTAAGCATTTTAAATGGTAATATACCACTTTCGTATTTACTTATGTTATATGAAAAGAGAAAAGTAACGTTTCCGTATAATTTGACAACCTGATGTGATAGAGATGAATAAAAAACACAATTAATCACTATTTTCCATATAAATATCGAAAAAGATATCATAGAGACAATACAAAAAAAATCATGCAGACCAGTGATACCTATCATTTTGCAGGAGCTCTATGACCCCTTCTGGTGTAGCGCTTTTCCCTGATTCCAATAAAACGTTTTTGAACATCAGTTTTAAATTGCTGATTCATCTTAAGAAAATGAGAGCTTTTTGGGGGGTTTAGGCTGTGCAGATGCATTTTATGATGGATTTATTGCGATAAGTTTAGGTTCTGTAACTTTTAATGTACTAATTGGCTTCTGTGAAATTACTAGAGAATATCTTTGCTGGACAGAAATACTCAGTATTTGACATAGGCTTACCCTAGGCTAAATTTGCATATTCTTATTTTTTACACACAAATCCGCACTTAGAGGAGAGGAGCTTACGACGACGTTTCGGTCCGACTTGGACCATTTACAAAGTCACCGAAACGTCGTCGTAAGCTCTTCTCTTCTATGTGCGGGTTGTGTATATTGTTCCAGTCACGGTATTGTGCTTTTTTTGTTATTTGATATTTTTTGTTCTCGCTACATTACTGTGCCCTCAATATCACTGTAAAATACTGTTATGTATTCAATGTTTCAATAAAACTTTCTTTATTACTTACATTCATTACTTAAACCCCAAACGCTAAACATGCTAACTGAAAACTCGGGAATAGTTTGGTTGTCGATGGTTTCAATTTGCCTTATTTTATAAAAAAAAAAAAATGGGAAAATTGGTTGGTAGGCGATAAATTCTGAGTGCTACATCCGATTGGACTGACCATTCAATGCTAGTAACTAGATAATGCAAATTCAACACGCCTTCACACTTAATGTGCTGGAGTATTTTAGCATATTGTCTTCTTTCCCTAAGATAAGAAGACATTGCCTTCTCAGCTTGACTACAAAGCTTCTATGTCTAGGTAGATAGTTTGATTTACTTAAATTTGGGATGTGTATATTCTAATATGTCATTTTTATTGAAGAAATGGAATATTAGCATCAATTTGATAATTGTCAAATACATCTTCAAATTCAGCTTAATGCAAAATAATTTTAACTACATTAGAAACTAATGAAACGCTCGCCACCATTCCCTTCACGTGCTTTGATGTACCTGGGACACTGGTTGTGCACTTCAAGAAACCTTTGTTGCATCGCTCAGTTGCCGAAATAATTCTTGTTTTTTTTCTAGTATTAAACAAATATTGTGAATGATAAATATCAATAACGTTTATTCATGAACAAAATTATTTATTCATAATGTTTAATGTTCTTATTCCATTAATCTTGTGCTCAATAAATCTTGCATCATTCTTTAAATCTAAAAGTAGATTCTTGAAGAAAACTGTTAGCTTTCTAAACCATTTGCATCACAAGTAGAAACTTGAAGTAGAGATTCATTAAACACTCACAGCTGTGGTTCATAAGAAGGTGATTTACAGTATTAACAGTAAATCAGCTCCAAAAATGCTTACTAATTTATGAACAAAATCATTTTTTTTGGTTTTGATTTAAGACTAAAATTCACACACACACACTCAAACACAAACACTCTCTCTCACGCTCTCTCTCTCGCTCTCTTTCTCTCTCCCTCTCCTCTTCCTCCTCCTTCTCCTTCTCCTCCTTTCCCTCCCCCTCCTTCCCGCTACTAGTCCCTCTCCCCCTCTCTCTCTGCCCCCTTTGCCTTTCCCTCTCTCTTTCATTTCTCTCTCACCTTTCTCTTCCTCTCTCTATCTCCCTCCACCATTCCCCCTCCTCCCTTTCTCTCCCTCTACTCCACTTCCCCCTCTCTCTCCACCTCCATCTCCCATGTCTCTCCCTGTCTCCTCCCTTTCTCCCTCTCCCCATCTCTCTCCCCTTACAATTTCCCCCCCACACACACAAACAGTACACACACGCACTACAAAACGTAACCCATTAAAAAAAAATGGGTGCTAAGAGAGGAAGTCAAAGGCTCAGGGGATCAGAGGAAGATGGTCCTGGTAAGGAAGAATGGATGGAAGAGCAATGTAAAAGGATGGAGCTAGAGTGGGAGTGCAAACTGGGTGAGTTTTCTGTGAAAATGGAGAAGAGGATGGAGGCAGAGAAGAAGAGATGGGAGTCACAAGCTAAAGCCACAGAAGCCAGAATACAGGAACTAGAATATAAGGTAAATATGGTGAAGCGAGTTACAGAGTTATTGCCCAGAGGAGAAATGGCATTTGAAGCAGGTACACTGCTATTGAATTAAAAACTCAACGGAAAGGAAGGAGACAAGACTTATGCTAAGGTCCTATCAGTCCACCAAGCAGGGCCGAGGAATGAAGGGGAAGAGCTGTTGGGAGCAGGGACAGCAGTAAGTGAAAGGGGAGAAGGCAGAGAAGGTGACAGGTCCCATGCAGAGGAACAACCATGCCACCTAGAGTTAGAGGAAAAATAAAGGACACAATGGCCATGTACAAACAGGACCCAGAGACACAGAGGGAAAGGCAATGGGAGGAGGAGAGGGAGAAGTCAGTGTTTATTCATGGGCTTCAGGAGGGTGAGGGGAGGACACAAAGAAACACTCAAACAAAAAATGGAGATTGCAAGAGAAACCACGGCTGAAGGATTCATCAGCATACAAGAAAGTGTTCCTAGACTGTGACAGAACAAGGACAGAATGACAGCAGCTGAGGAAGAGGACACAGAAACGAAAGGGGCAGGAATAGAGACAATGACAGAGTCAGCAGAGGACAACCAGAGCAGAGCAACAAGCTCAAGCACACACAGGACCACCCTCAGAACCCCAGAGCAATACACTCAATCCCAACACATCCAACAATCCACATATACAGCCCCCACCCAACACTATGCCGTAAAAAATCCCACAACCCACTGCCAAATCTCCCACCCCCAGAGACCCCTCAGAACTCAGTGTTGGAGAGGAAACTGAAAGTATGGTACACCAACACTGATGGAATAACAAATAAGTGGGAAGAGTGGCATGAAAGAATCAAAGAGGCATCACCAGGCATCATAGCTCTCACAGAAACCATGCTCTCAGGAATGATAACAGATGCCATCTTTCCAAAGGGATATCAGATCATGAGGAAAGACAGAGGGAACAGAGGGGGTGGAGGAGTGGCACTGCTCATAAAAAACAATGGGATTTTGATTAGCTGGAGAGAGGAGACAGAGGAGAAGCTAGAAACTGCATAATAGGAACACTTCAGTCTGGAGGTCCAAAGGTGGTAATTGCAGTGATGTATAACCCAAAACAGAACAGCAGGAGGCCAAGGCAAGAGTATGATGAGAGTAATAGAGCGATGGTTGACACACTGGCCGAAGTGGCCACAAGGGCTCATGCGAGCAAGGTAAAGCTACTGATTGTGGGTGACTTCAGGGGCCAATTGCAATGAAAGTTGATACTGTGATTTAACCAGCATTTGCAACTTACACTATTTTTTTTTATTGACTTTATATTGCAAAATTGCAATATATTGCAAAATTGCAATATATTGCAAAATTGCAATATATTGCAAAATTGCAATATATTGCAAAATTATATTTTTCATAAAACCCTCCCTTCTCTACAAAATTGGTAAGATATACAATGTTCTAGTCGACATCAGATGAAAGATAAAGAGCTAGATAATCTTTATTTCAAAGTTTTTTGAGAGAAATGTCAATAGATTCCATTATAAAAATAATTTGAAATTTGTGGTTTTTTTTTAAACTTTTTTGTGAGGAAAAAAAATTAATAAAAACAAAACAGTAGAACATATTTCAACTCAACCCTGTGATGTAGTCAGTGTGCTTGTGAGGTCCAGCTAATTTACCCACACTTTACCTTGGCAAATAGCTGTCAGCCATGCCTCCATGCTTAAGCCTCAGGTCTTTTGTTCTTGCCTGGCGTCAGGTCG
The DNA here is from genome assembly GCA_009830355.1 of Cherax destructor. Lineage (NCBI taxonomy): Eukaryota > Metazoa > Arthropoda > Malacostraca > Decapoda > Parastacidae > Cherax > Cherax destructor. The sequence goes on from WNWK01030050.1 coordinate 13,254, forward strand.
TAACACGTGGTCTACACCTTATGGCAAAGGGGGATGCTTTGAGCACCATATAAGGTCATGAAAACGACTAGAGGAGACAGAGAGGTGGGTGACAGGTCCGGTGAGCAGAGCTCTGGGCAGCGTGTGCGTAGTGGGCCACGCGTTGCGAATCTCGGGTCAGCTGGTTGGTGAATTAAGAGTGAGTATAAGTCCGTGTTACTGATAACATCTACCCTTCCCCCTGGTAATAAGTCTCATAGGTCAATGGTTATTGTATGTAATTCTCCGTCAGGATATAATGTATTCTCGCTCTTTATGTTATTAAGTAAACGATAGCCATAGTTCCCATTTTTATTTGTACCTTCTTATGCTATTCCCTATTTTGTTAAGCACTGGGATAATACAGGAGACGTGCTCACTTGCTGGGGTACCTCAGGCAGAGTGGGTACAGGTCTCACAATCCTGAGGTGTAATAGAACCATCATTCTTCAATAACATGCGAAAAAATCATGACACTCCTATAAATACTCTTCGCAAAAACGGAAAAATAATGTCAATAAGCTATTCCTGATTTATAATTTCGTTTTATGTAAAACTATGGTTATGGCGCACCAAATCTGAGCATGTTGCACAACACCACCTTTGTTGACAGCCCTCTGACTACTGAGTCCACAATCTCAACGCTCTGTTCACTCTAGTCGTCACAGAAGTTACCATGTAGACTATTTTGAATGAAACAATCATTAAAATTGGTATTTTTGGAGTAAAAAAAAAAAAGAGAAAAAACACTAATTATCAACATGTCCTATTGATTACAGAAAAAACAAAAGAAAATCACATCTTTGGAAAAACATACTTAGAAATATGATACAGAGAAGTTGATTGCATCAACATGTTGCCAGAATTATGCACTATTTTTTTTGGTAAGAAAATATTGTTTTCCATAATTTTTCAGGTTCAATTTTTTACCCTGTCAGATTGGAATACCCCCTTTCAATTACAAGGAAATTGACTTGGAGAACATGGAGCCACATGGGAACCCAGAAACGTGGAAGATTAAGATGATGGAGGTGGTACTGGAAAACCTCATGTACCAACACGTAAGGGACACTACCACAGAGAGAGGAAAGGATGAAACAGCAAGAATGGGCCTAGTAATCACATCGTGGTTCTGACCTTCGAATACATAGTAGAGTTACAAGTGGAGAGGGAAGCAGGATAGGCAGGACGAATGAAGCCATACTACAAAAGTGAGGGACTACACAGGCTTAAAGATTTTCCGGCAAGGGGTTCAGTGGGATAGAGAACTGGGAGGGAAGTCAGTAAATGAGATGATGGAACATGTGACAACAATATGCAAGGAAGCTGAGGAGAGGTTTGTACCTAAGAGTAACAGAAAAAAAAAACAAGAAACCAGGATGAGTCCTTGGTTCATCCTAAGGTAGAGAGGCCAAAACCAAGTGTGCTACAGAATGGAAAAAGCATAGGACCGAATAAAATAAGGAGGTAGGAAGGGAAGCCCAACGACAATACGAAAATGGCATAGCAGCGAAAGCCAAATCTTATCTGAAACTGTTGTATAGCCACATCAGGAGGAAAACAACAGTCAAGCACAAGGTAATCAGGCTGAGGGAGGAAGGAGGGGAGATCACAAGAAACGACCAATAAGTATGTGAACTCAACATGAGATTCAAGAAAGTGTTCACAGAGGACACAGAAGGGATTCCATCTCTCCATGGGTCTTGACAGAGGAAGCGGAGGCGCTGTGTGTATCACTAACAACAATCTTCAACACATCTATTGAAACGAGGGCGACTACCTGATGTATGGAAGACAACATATGTAGTCCTAATTTTTAAGAAAGGAGACACATATGAAGCACTAAACTACAGACCTGTGTCACTGACATGTATAGTATGCAAAGTCATGGAGAAGATTATCAGGAGAAGACTGATATTCACAGAAATAGGTGAAGAGGACATGTCTGAGATTGTAAATTTTCAGAGAATAGGGGGGTATGTGAAGGGAAGAAAACGAAAAATAAACCTGATTTTCAGGACAGAAACAGTGCAAAACAGGATCCTCCAAGAGAAACCACGGTTGAAGGAATCGGCAGAATACAAGAGGGTGTTCCTGGACCGAGACTACAAAAACAGAACGACAGCAGCTGAGGGAGAGGACACAAAAGCGAAAAGTGCTAGGAGGCGAGACAAGGACAGAATCAGCAGACGACAACCAGATCAGAGCAGAGCAACAAGAGCAAACACACACATAAACATCCCCAGAACCCCACAACCAATCACGCTATCCAAACACAAACCTCAATCCCCCACCCAACACTCCGCAGTACACTGCCAGGTCCCTCACCCCACAGACCCCGAAACACAGAGTTGGAGAGGAAACTGAAGGTATGGTACACCAACGCTGACGAAATAACAAATAAGTGGGAGGAGTGGCACGAAAGAGTCAAAGAGGCATCACCAGACATCATAGCTCTCATAGAATCCAAGCTCACAGGTATGATAACAGATGCCATATTTCCAAAGGAATATCAGATCATGAGAAAAGACACAGGAAACAGAGGGGGTGGAGGAGTGGCACTGCTGATCAAAAACAGATGGGATTTTGATGAGCTGGAGAGAGGAGACAGGGGAAGCAAGAGATTACATAGTAGGAACGCTTCAGTCGGGAGGTCCCAAAGTGGTAATTACAGTGATGTATAACCCACCATAGAACAGCAGGAGGCCAAGGCAAGAGTATGATGAGAGTAATAGAGCGATGGTTGACACACTGGGTGAAGTGGCCAGAAGGATTCATGCAAGCAGGGCGAAGCTAATGATCATGGGTGACTTCAACCACAAGGAAATCGATTGGGAGAACTTGGAGCCACATGAAGGCCAAGAAACGTATATGGCTAAGATGATAGAGGTGGTACTGGTACCAACCCGTAAGGGACACTCCCAGAGAGAGAGGAGAGAATGAACCAGTGAGACTGGACTTAATATTCACCTTGAGTAGTGCAGATATTGAGGACATCACATATGAAAGACACCATGGCGCCAGTGATCATGTGGTTTTAAGCTTCGAATACACAGTAGAGTTACAAGTGGAGGGGAAAGCCAGAAGGGCTGGACGAATGAAGCCAAACTACAAGAAAGGGGACTACGTGGGCATGAAGAACTTTCTGAACGGGGTTCAGTGGGACAGAGAACTGGAAGAGAAGTCAGTAAATGAGATGTTGGAAAATGTGATAACAATATGCAAAGAAGCTAAGGAGAGGTTTGTACCCAAGGGTAACAGGAATAATGAAAAAGCCACGATAAGCCCGTGGTTCACCCAAAAGTGCAGGGAGGCCAAAACCAAGTGTGTTAGAGAATGGAAGAAGCATAGAAGGCAAAGGACCCAGGAGAATAAGAAGAGGAGTCGTAGAGCCAGAAATGAATATGCACAGGTAGAAAGGGAGGTCCAACAACAATATGAAAATGACATAGCAGCGAAAGTCAAATCTGACCCAAGGTGTTGTACAGCCACATCAGGAGGAAAAGAACAGTCAAGGACCAGGTGATCAGGCTATGGAAGGAAAGAGGAGAGACCACATGAAACGATCGCGAAGTATGTGAGGAACTCAACATGAGATTCAAAGAAGGGTTCGACAGAAGGGACTCAAGAAAGACGGAGAGGTCGGGTACACCACCAAGTGTTGGACACAATACATGCAACTGAGGAAGAAGTAAAGAGGCTGCTGAGTGAGCTAGATACCTCAAAGGCGATGGGGCCGGACAGCATCTCTCCATGAGTCGTGAGAGAGGGAGCATATGAGCTATGTGTACCTCTAACAACAATATTCAACACATCTATCGAAACAGGGAGATTACATGAGGTATGGAAGACAACAAATGTAGTCCCATATTTTTAAACAAGATGACAGACATGAATCACTAAACTACAGAGCAGTGTCACTGACATGAATAGTATGCAAAGGAATGGAGAAGATTATAAGGAGAAGAGTGGTGGAACACCTAGAAAGGAATGAGCTTGTCAACGACGGCCAACAGGTTTCAGGGACGGGAAATCCTGTGTCACAAACCTACTGGAGTTCTATGACAGGGTGACAGCATTAAGACAAGAGAGAGAGGGGTGGATAGATTGCATTTATTTGAATATAAGAAGGCGTTTGACACAGTTCCACACAAGAGATTAGTGCTAAAGTTGGAGGACCAGGCAGGGATAACAGGGAAGGCACTAGTATCGATAGGGAATACCTATCAGGAAGACAGCAGCGAGTCATGGTACGTGGAGAGGTGTCAGTGTGGGCGCCTGTAACGAGCGGAGTGCCACAGGGATCAGTCCTAGGACCGGTGCTGTTTCTGGTATTTGTTAACAACATGACAGGAGGAATAGCCTCTGAAGTGTCCCTGTTTGAAGATGATGTGAAGTTGATGAGAAGAATTCAATTGGATGAGGACCAAGCAGTACTATAGTGGGATCTGGACAGGCTGCAGGCCTGGTCCAGCAACTGGCTCCTGGAATTCAACCCCACCAAGTGTAATGTCATGAAGATTGGGGAAGGGCAAAGAAGACAACAGACGGAGTACGGTCTAAGGGGCCAGAGCCTACAAACCTCACTCAAGGAAAAGGATCTTGGGGTGAGTATAACGGTTCCAGTCTGGAACCCTTACCTAGCCAATCATGTAAGGAAACTAGAGAAAGTCCAAAGGTTTGCAATAAAACTAGTCCCGAAGCTAAGGGGTGTATCCTACGAGGAGAGGTTAAGGGAGATCGACCTGTCGACACTGGAAGACTGAAGAGATAGATTGGATATGATAACGACATATAAAATACTGAGAGGAATCGACAAGGTGGACAGAGACAGAATGTTCCAGAGGTGGGACACAGCAACAAGGAGTCAGAGTCGGAAGTTGAAGACTCAGATGAATCACAGGGATGTTAGGAAGTATTTCTTCAGTCACAGAGTTGTCAGGAAGTGGAATAGTCTGGGAAGAGATGAATTGGAGGCAGGGTCCATACATAGCTTTAAGGGGAGGTGTTATTGGCAAGAAAATATTGCAAATTATCACGAACAAACTGAATGATAGATTTGACAAGTAATTATTTGAATTCAACCTTAGCAAACGCAATGTTATGATAACTGGATATAAACAAAGAAGATAGACTCTGGGGGGGGGAGGGTAAGTGAGAAAAAGCTGTAAATCTCACTTAAAAGAGAACATATCTCTGTGTGATCATAATGCTGAGCATATCGCCAGTAGTGTACATTAACTGAGTATCGTATTCAACAGGTTTAGTTTTGACAGATCAAAAAAAAAAAAAAGAGTAATTCACGATACTACATTCGTATTACAAGTGTCAAGCCCGTATTTTACTATGCAGCGCCAGGAAGGTAGGAACATCTGAGCAATAATTTCATGAAAATGGAGAGAATGCAGTGGTAGCTCATGCTAACGTCCCTGTGGTGTATAGAAATATACCTAGTTGGATTAATCTTATTAGGGCCAACTGGTCGAGTGGTTAACCCACTGGCCTGTGAATTTTTGGACTCACTTGTCAATAGTTCAAACCCCATCCGTTCCCTGATTTATTTGCAATCGTGTTATTACGATTAGTTGAGAGCATGCAGAGGTATCAACAAGACTAGTCCCAGAGCGTAGAGTTGTTCTTAAAAAATATGAGTGATTAAAAGGAAGAAATCTAATAGCTTCAGAGCTTAGATAGACAAATGGAGATATGATAAAGATATAAAAAATCGTATTTAAAGCAGCTGAAGAAAATTTTCGAAATTTTCTATCTCTAATCTCGCATGATTTTAGAAACATTCAAAATTGTTGTACCTAAGATTTTCCCCAATATTATATTATCCGAAAATTGTAATCCTCCAACTTTCCTTCTGAGTTGAGTATATGTGTGTGTAGTCTTGAGAAAAAGTGTGTAGCGGAATGTCTAATAAATTCAATTCGGTGCTCTTTACGAATCCTATGTCACCCATCAAGAAAGTGATTTGGTCATCACCTGTCATTGCAGTCTACACGATTTTTTTTCCTTTCACACTCTCACTCTGTTTTTTTTTTTAATTACCTTTCTACTTACCCTTCCTCGCTGCTTGAATTTCGGTGATCTCGAATCACATTTGAACTAAAAAGATAAAATATTTCATTTATTTTTTGGCATATAATATAAAATATAGCCCTCCCGCACACAAACATTTTAAAACATTTTACGAAGCCTTGATTCCTCACGAATGGAAATTTGGGGTCAGTCGCATGCAAGGACTAGAAAAAACAATTCATTTTTAAATGGGATTAAAATCCTAGATTTTGAATGCTTACGTACAGTTATATATCGAAGGTTATCTAGTTATTGCTTAATTACTGACACTCACCACCAGCCCTCAAGCGGCTGCTTAATTATTGAGTAGAACATCATCTGACAAAGACACGTACTGAAAAATTATTGTATGATTCTTGTTGAGCAAACACTTCCATAAATGGGTTTTGTTATACGCAGAAGTTTGTAATGATCACTGAACTGTTATTTACCCCCCAAAAAATATATCTTTCTTTTGTATCTGTTCATTGCTGACTTTCATATTATCACCTACTGTGAACATCTTCAATTACCGAACATCTTTCACGTCACACTTTATAGAAGACGTCTCAGCAATTTTAATATTAAAACACTGATGTAAAACAAAAGATTTGTTTTCCTGTTTTCCAGTCATTTATTTAACTGAGAGAAATAGGCGTATGTCCTGCAGCCTTCCTCTGTGCACAGACACGAAGGTCATGCAGCTCTAATCCATTCAGAGAAGCAAGTGAGACCTACAGTCTTCCGTCATCGATAGCCTATGACTGCCCATACAGACACTTATTTTCTGCAACCTTCTACCGTCCACTCAGACTCATGTTTCTTGCCGGCTTTCACTGCCTACACAGAAACATGTGATATGCAGCCTTCCACTTTTCACACAGACTGGTGAGTATTGTAGCCTACACCGTTCTTCATAGACACGTGTGTCCCTCAGCCTCCAATCTTGCACACAGACACGTGTATTCTGCATCAAACTCACATGTATACATGGCATCCTCCACCCGTTCACACAGACACATGTACATTGCAGCCTACCGCATTCCACACCGAAATGTGTGCATTGCAGCCCACACCATTTAACACAGAAACACAACACCAGGATCCCCACAGGTAAAGTTAGAGGCTCGAAAAAAAGAGAAACATCTTTTACTGTTATGTCTTTTCGGTTTGTTGAGAGATTCTCTGTTCTCTGAAAACATGTAGAGTTTTTATAACAAAAGGAGGGTGGCACGAGCATTGTTTTTATTGAGAAAGTAACTCCGGAGACCTGTTAACCAGTTGAGTTTTCACCAGCTTGTATATACTGGCGAGAAGAGGTGTTAGCATGACCTCTGAATATTGCTGGGCTGCCCAAGAAGCGTGTTTCCCACAGATAATTCAAATCAAAGTGAAATGATACCCAGGTACAATTTGGTGGAAACAAAAACAGGAGTTTAAGGAGCGATAATGGAGGAGGGGATTACTTTGTAAACCAATATGTTCATACGGAGGGAAAGGGAAATGAAGGAATAAGAGATTAGCGAAAGACAGAGACGTATCCGGAAGATTTCTTCCGCGTGTATGGAGGAAAGATTTAGGATAGGCTGGGTCCACTTAGTACTAACTCTGAACAAGCTTCATTTAGATTATGCTGCACAGTTCTGGTCACCGTATTAGAGAATAGACATAAATGCGCTGGAAAACGTACAGAGAAGGAAGACGAGGATAAACTGAGGGCACTGAATAACAGCTACAGGTTTCCGTCCAATGGTGGGCAGATTGTTTGAATCAAATTTAAGTATATGATGGGAAGCCTCATTGATTACCATAGTTGGACTGGTAGGTCTCACCTTTATCTTGCATAAAACCGATTTTGAATGATAAATTTACTGCCTATTTTCGGTGAGGCATTTGTGGTAGTGAACTGAAATCAACAGTGCGATTTTGTTTATTTGGATTTCAGCAGGAATTTCGATAGTGGACTGTTAAACAGGAGAGGTGACAATATTGTGTTTGACAATAGTTTCAGGTATAATACTTAAAAATGAAAGAACCGAAGTAAAACTAGATGCACTGCATTTGAAAGATGGCGAGGCTGAAACTATTGCTGAAGGAATGACAAAAGTTATTGATGAATACAACTTATGTAATGCAATAAAGATGATCATTGCTGATACAACAAACGTTAACACGGGGATAAAGAGTGAAGCTGTTGTTAAACTACAATGATTGTTCTCAGAGAAGGGGATTAGCAAACCACATTAATCAGTGGTCAGCATCACGTTCTGGACAGGATTCTCCGTTTGGTAATGGATGAAAATTTTGGTGCTAAAACCAGTTCTCCAGACATCGAATATCCATTTGTATCCCAACTGATGAAGAATTATGAGGAACTAAAGACACAGTTTGTTAATGGAACAGAAGAGATCCTCCATAAATCAGGATGGAGAGATGATATGAAGTTTTTATACCAACTAACACGAGTGTTTAGATTCTTTGAAGAAAAATGGCACATTATTTTGATTAACTTTCAATAAATTCCAAATATCAGCAATGCGAGGTGAAATTCAGGAGCCATTCTAGATTTTCTTGCATTCATTCTTATACCTACAAGACGGAAGACTTTGGAGAAGATATGCAGATTCATTTCATACACCTGGACAGATTATTGGTTTATTAATCAGATGTACGATGAAAATGACTTCAAGAATTTGTCAAAAATATTGAAATCTTACAAAAAATCACTGAACTCATTGAAAAATCACTGGAAGCAGGAGCCGTCCACACTCAATATACCAGAAGTAATCAATGTGATGAACGTGCAATCAAAGTTATGCAGGAACTGTATACTGCCAGCAGAAACACAAACAAACATGATGACAATGATGATATAAGCTGTTTTATTTGTTATTAATATTACATGAAATATGCCTTCAAGTTACTAATTTTCGTTACTCGTTTTTTTTTTTTTCATTTAGGGGAAACATTTTTTAAAAAAGGTATTGAAATGAAAGATCATTTCTTTGCAAGGGAAAAAGTTCATCTGATTAAGGTACAGAAATATTCAATTGAAAAAACAGTTAAAACCCCCGTACACACACACACACACACACACCCCAACACAAAAAGAAAGGGACCCCGTGCGGGTCATTTAAACATTTTTCTGTGCAAAGGGGGTTTTTTTGGGGGCTACACCGGGGGTCTGCGGGGGTTACCCAAGTGTGTCAGGGTAGTAAAAACCCCTTTAAAGTGTTTTTAAATTCCCCCGAGCCACATAAGTGTGGGGAGAGCCATTTTTTAAAAATTGATCTAGAAATAAATATTTGGAGGCGGGATAAATTGGGCCTAGTGTGCCCCAGGCGACGTTCCCCGTTTTCACCCCAGATAATAAAGTGAAAAATTTAAAATGTGACAAGCGAAAGAAATTCAGTGAATAGGTTTTTATTATATATCGACAAGAAACGAAAGTGGATATACGCCAAAAACATTACATCGAGTTGGAAAATCTACAGGATACTACACACTGGACGGGTGCATCGCATCGCAAGTATTCACCTATTGGGGGTTTTTGGGTGTCGGGGGTAATTCCAATTACCCAACCCTAAGCTGATTGTGAACGGTCAACTCTCATAGTAAGATAAGGGAAAAGGATATCAAGTACTCAGTAACAAATAGCAATTTGGGAATTTCTATTTGAAAAAGGGGGAGCAGACAGGTGAATCATAGAATACATTAACTGGTGATCCCGGTTTTGTCAGGTCAGGCCAGGTAGAGGGCACTGTAGACTACGTGTTACTCCAGACCTCACATACCACTCATAAAATAACACAATTTCACCCCTACTTTTCACACAATAAATCCCACACACATATAGTTCCCCCCACACACACACACACACACACATTAACTGGTGGGGGCAAAGGGGTGTGGGGGGAGGCCAGGTAGAGAAGCACTGCAGACAACGTGTCACTCGCAAACTCCACATAAAACCCCATACACCATAACACAATTTCACCCCCTACTATTCACACATACATACACACACACAAACATACACACACACACACATACATAAAACACAAAACTAACACACACACAAAAAAAAAAAAAAAAACACACACACACACACAAAACTAAACACACACACACAAAACTAACACACACAAAACTAACGTGCACACACACACAAAACTAAACACACACACACATACACATACACACACAAAACTAAACACACACACACAGGCCCCACACACTATTTCCCCCCGCTCCCTCCACCCACCTCCTCCCCCTCTCCCCCTCCCATTTCTCTCTCCACCTCTCCCTTTTCCCTCCCCTTTACTCTCTCCCATAATCCCCCCCCTTTCCCCCTCCCCACCTCTCTTCCATTTCCCCACTGTCTTCCAGTTTCTCCTCTCCCCCCCCTCCCCCCCCCCACACAAACACTCAGGCAATCACACCACAAAACAACCCACAGAAATACATAGTTTTTACTCTGTTCCCTCTTAAA
>WNWK01030051.1:8456-23825 GCA_009830355.1 Cherax destructor
CAGCAGCAGCGGCAGCAGCAGCAGCAGCAGCAGCAGCAGCAGCAGCAGCAGCAGCAGCAGCAGCAGCTCAGCACATCACTTTCCTATACATACATTATTATTATAATGAGAAATAAGCACTAAACCCACAAGGTCATACAGCACCTTCCTGCACCATGCTGGAAACTATGCAGAAATCAGCTCAAACAAGTACAAGACTCCAGCAAAATGACTTTTTTGTCAACATCCAACAAAATGACATGAGTTAGGCTGCAAATTAGATAAATTTAGATTTAGAAAGAACATAGAGAAGTACTGGTTTTTCAAACAGTTGTCAATGAGTGGAATAATCTGCCGAGTAGAGTAATAGAAACTTTCCTTAGCTTTAGAGAGATTAGACAAATTTATGAGTGAGAAGGGCTGGGTGAGATTAGTACCCAACATATTTAAGAGAATTCTATGGCAACTTTGGGAAATGGTTGCACAAATATGTGGGTGGGAAAGGTTGGTTATTTTATGAGGACCTACCTTCTATGGGCCAGTAGGCCTACTGCAATGCTCCTCCATTCTTATGTTCTTATATTCTAGGAAGAGACAGCCTCAGAATCCTGCTCTTACCTTCACCACCTGAATTTTCAAAATTTACCAACCTGGTGGATTCAGCTGGCTCATTATCACTTCCTGCTGAGGAGGCAGCTGGAGTTGAATTCATAATACAGCTGCAGCTGGAAATACAGCAGACACATCTGGTGCTGTAACAGACAATGCAGCAATCTTGTTCAATCAACTTTTTTTAACAATGAAATTAAAAAAGTCAAGAACTCTTGATTAATTTCTCTCTCTTACTTCCTTATTCCTTACATCTCTCCCTCCCACATCACAAGAAAAGTGTAAGACAGGGTAGACCCTTCAGCTTAAAACCCACAGACATGCTTAGTACAGTCAGTGATACCAGCACTCCACCTGCTTCAGTAGTCAGTGATACCAGCACTCCACCTGTTTCAGTACAGTCAGTGATACCAGTACTCCATTTGCTTCATTACAGTCAGTGATACCAGTACTCCACCTGCTTCATTACAGTCAGTGATACCAGCACTCCACCTACTTCAGTACAGTCAGTGATACCAGTACAGTGGACCCCCCGAGTAACGTAAAAACTTCATTCCAGAAGCCTGCTCAAGTGCCATTACCGAACGAATTTACTCCCTTAAGAAATAATGTCAAGTAGGTTAGTCCATTTCAGACCCCCAAAAATACACTTACAAAAGCACTTACAATATTATACTTACATAATTGTACGATTTCCGGGGGGTTCGTAACTTGGGGGTCCACTGTACTCCATTTGCTTCAGTACAGTCAGTGATACCAGTACTCCACCTGCTTCAGTACAGTCAGTGATACCAGCACTCCACCTGCTTCAGTACAGTCAGTGATACCAGCACTCCACCTGCTTCAGCATCTACTTCTGTATATCACATCAGCTCAATCAGTATAATCTTTCTGAAACTGCACATAAATCTCTTGATATAAATGGTGACCCAAACAATCCACCTGGCCAGTCAAGTCTTATATTGTAAAGGAAATTTCATATGATACAGACTTCTACCTGGAGTCTACTTGGAGGGTATCCCGGGGATCAACGCACCCGCGGCCCAGTTCACGACCAGACCATACAAAGATTATTATTACTTGACTCAACAACTTAAGACTTACCCGAAGATTATTATATTAGATCGAGGAATATTTTTTTAACACATCAACCATTTCCCACCAAGGCAGAGTGGCTCAAAAAAGAAGAAGACTCTCATCATCACTCACTCCATCACTGTCTTGCCAGAGGCATGCCGATACTAAAGTTCAAAACTACAACATATATCCACTCCTCCTTCAAGGAAATGTGTAGATAAAATCTCAAACTTTAGTTGAATGATTGTATAAGTTTACACAAAGTTGTTGGTGTGTGGTCCACAGGCCTACATCACAACCTCCCCGAGTCAACACTTTATACAACTAATCAACTGTTTGTCTCTGAGGATCTTACTAGTCTGGAGAAGCAACATTATAGTGATCTGACTAAGCTATGTTAACTCTAAACAATCTACAATCACATAAAACTGTTAATTACAGTGGACCCCCGAGTTTCGTAAAAACTTCACTCCTGAAGTCTGCTCAAGCGCCATTACCGAACGAATTTACTCCCTTAAGGAAAAATGTCACGTAGGTTAGTCTATTTCAGACCCCCAAAAATACACTTCCACAAGCACTTACAATATTATACTTACATAATTGTACGATTTCCGGGGTTTATGAAACTCGGGGGTCCACTGTATCTAGCAGACATTCCGATGGATAGAGCTGGTAGTACCAACAATCAACAATCATATAAATCTATTAATCCTCTAGCAGACACACTTCGTTGCTGTTGGATAATGCTGGTAGTACTGACAATGACCAATATAGTACATACTGCACATACCGCAGCTTACAAACCTATTGGTCAGGTGTGACTTCTTACTCCACTGACGTATCTTCCGAGGGTCCAGGTTTTCCCGACCTTCCTGCTCTTCTGGGATCACCTGACACTTATGGTACCTGTAAAACATTAATACAGGCTGTATCATTTATGTAATACATTAGACAAATAGTAAACCTGCTAAAATCAAGAGCCCATCATCATCATCATCAAGGCACCCTACATCCTTGAAGGATGAACATATATTAAAACATACAGTGAACCCTTGATTTAACATACTAATGGGGGGAGGGGGGTGGCCATTTAAGCCAAATTATAATATTTTTCAATGACTGTAAAAGTAATGGACAATTATGAATTTAATGGACTTAGTTTGTTAAATCTGAAAAAAAAATTACCCAGCAGACTGAAACAATATCAGTCTATTCTGATTTAACAGACTTTGTTAAATAACAAATTGAGCATAAACGTAATCAATTCTGATTTAACAGACTTTTGTTAAGTAACAAATTAAGAGTAAATGTAATAATCAAATCTGATTTAACAGACTTTCTCTCTTGCTTGTGAGTATTATACAGCCACAGTTTTCATCCATAAAATCCAAAAATCCGTTAAATTGGGGTCCACAAAACCGACACTACTGCAACAGACAAGATGAAGCTCACTTATACGGCGTTGCCGACGACTGCGGCACTGGTGAAGACGACACAGGTAGATGTATCTGTTGTAGGGGTCGTCGAGGTGGCTGCGGCGTGGCCGAACACTGCACGACTCCGACCTCCTCTTCCACATTAGTCTCGACCCCACACTGGAGGTTTTCACTAGATTTAACCTCCATTTAAAATGCGAACCTAAAACGAAAAATGAAATTGATAAAACAATATTTAAATTTCTTTCCAAAAAAAAAAGCTTACAATAGTTAAATTTTTTAAGAGGAAACAAGTGGAAAGTTAAATATATTTTGTACGTGTGGCAGGTGTAAGGTGACTAACACACAGGTACCTACTTACTGCTAGGTGAACACTGACAGCAGGTGTAAGGTGACTAACACCCAGGTACCTACTTACTGCTAGGTGAACACTGACAGCAGGAATAGGGAAACATGCCCAACATTCCACCCATGCCAGGGATCGAACCCGGGTCCTCTTAGTTATGAGCTGATTATATATATGGGAAGCTCTACACCCGTAGGGGGGTCACCAGTTCCAATTCCTCGGATAAAGAGCCCTCAAAAGCATTCAGTAGGGCACATAACAATCACCGGGGAGCGCTAAACCCGCACGGGACCAATACATCTGAACTGGGGGAATGTGAGGTTTGATCCAAGGTTACTGAAGTCATATATAGAGGTAAAACAGCAAGATAAATAACATAAAAGTTATTTAATTATAATTTAAAGGAAAAATAACCATAAATAAGTCAATAAAATATATTAATCATCAATTTAAAGATATAACTTTTAAATCAGTACCGGAAATAAAGCTCAAACAAAACAATAAAGCTCTAGCTCAAGGTCTAAGTTATCTCACAAATAAAGCAGTGGTAATTACCTATAACCTGGGTCATTAACGGAGTCCAATTACCCCCAACAACCTCAATATTTAACTAAAATAAAGAAAATTCAGCAGCAGTTGACGGCCATGTTTACCTCCACAACGTAAAGTCTTAACATCTTATATTACTATTATTATTATTACTATTCTTATTGTTATATATTATTATTGGTAGTTTATTACATTGTTATGACTTTCAAAGGAATACTTTAATGTATTTTTAAAGTACAAATTTTTATAAAATGTTTTTTTTTGAAGATAGATACCTGGTGTATAATATTCTATTGTTTTTAATGTTAAGAATGTTAACACTATATTAACATTGTTAACACTATATTAACACTGTTAACACTATATTAACACTGTTAACACTATATTAACACTGATAACACTATATTAACACTGTTAACATTATATTAACACTGATAACACTATATTACCACTGTTAACACTATATTAACACTGTTAACACTATATTAACACTGTTAACACTATATTAACACTGATAACACTATATTAACACTGTTAACATTATATTAACACTGATAACACTATATTACCACTGTTAACACTATATTACCACTGTTAACACTATATTAACACTGTTAACACTATATTAACACTGATAACACTATATTAACACTGTTAACATTATATTAACACTGATAACACTATATTACCACTGTTAACACTATATTAACACTGTTAACACTATATTAACACTGTTAACACTATATTAACACTGTTAACACTATATTAACATTGTTAACACTATATTAACATTGCTAATACTATATTAACATTGTTAACACTATATCAACACTGTTAACACTATATTAACACTGTTAACAATATATCAACACTGTTAACACTATATTAACACTGTTAACACTATATTAACACTGTTAACACTATATTAACACTATGTTAACACTGTCAACACTATATTAACACTGTTAACACTATATTAACACTGTTAACACTATATTAACATTGTTAACACTATATTAACATTGTTAACACTATATTAACATTGTTAACACTATATCAACACTGTTAACACTATATTAACATTGTTAACACTATATTAACACTATGTTAACACTATATTAACACTGTTAACACTATATTAACACTGTTAACACTATATTAACACTGTTAACACTATATTAACACTGTCAACACTATATTAACACTGTTAACACTATATTAACACTGTTATCACTATATTAACACTGTTAACACTATGTTAACACTGTTAACACTATATTAACACTGTTAACACTATATTAACACTGTTAACACTATATTAACACTGTTAACACTATATTAACACTGTTAACACTATATTAACACTGTCAACACTATATTAACACTGTCAACACTATATTAACACTGTTATCACTATATTAAGACTATATTAACACTGTTAATTCAATTCAACTTTATTTCTGATAATATTACAAAGTGGGGTTTACATATTTTATATATTTGTACATTTTATGAAATAGCAAACATCGAATTAAAACTAAAGGAATCTTACAGGAATCAAGAAACGCGGGAAGAACTAAAAGCCACAAATGAAATTGAAAGAAACCCAAAGTATTTCTTTTCTTATGCAAAATCAAAGTCGAGAACAACATCCAGTATTGGGCCCCTACTTAAACGGGATGGGTCCTACACAGATGACAGCAAGGAAATGAGTGAGTTACTAAAGTCCCAGTATGACTCAGTTTTTAGCGAGCCGCTAACCAGACTGAAAGTCGAAGACCTAAATTAATTTTTTATGAGAGTGCCACAGAACTTGATAGACGCATGCCTTTCTGACATCACCCTGACGCCAAATGACTTCGAAAAGGCGATAAATGAAATGCCCATGCACTCCGCTCCAGGCCCAGACTCATGGAACTCCGTGTTCATCAAGAACTGCAAGAAGTCCCTATCACGTGCTTTTAACATCCTATGGAGAGGGAGCATGGACACTGGGGTCGTCCCGCAGTTACTAAAAACAACAGACATAGCCCCACTCCACAAAGGCGGCAGTAAAGCAATAGCAAAGAACTACAGACCAATAGCGCTAACGTCCCATATCATAAAAATCTTTGAAAGGGTTCTAAGAAGCAAGATTGCCACTCATCTAGATACCCACCAATTACACAACCCAGGGCAGCATGGGTTTAGAGCAGGTCGGTTCTGTCTGTCCCAACTACTGGACCACTACGACAAGGTCCTGGATGCTCTAGAAGACAAATAGAATGCAGATGTTATATACACAGACTTTGCAAAAGCTTTTGACAAGTGTGACCATGGTGTAATTGCACACAAAATTCGTGATAAAGGAATAACAGGAAAAGTTGGTAGATGGATCTATAATTTTCTAACAAATAGAACACAAAGAGTAGTAGTCAACAGAGTAAAGTCTGAGACGGCTACGGTGAAAAGCTCTGTTCCACAAGGCACAGTACTCGCTCCAATCTTGTTCCTCATCCTCATATCGGACATAGACAGGGATATAAGCCACAGTGCCGTGTCTTCCTTTGCAGATGACACTCGAATCTGCATGACGGTGTCCACCGTTGAAGACACTGCAAGACTCCAAGTAGACATCAACCAAATCTTTAAATGGGCTGCAGAAAACAATATGAAGTTCAATGATGAGAATTTTCAATTACTCCGATATGGAAAACGTGAGGAAATTAAAATCTCATCGGAGTATAAAACAAATTCCAACCAAAACTAATATCAAAGACCTGGGAGTGATCATGACAGAGGATCTCACCTTCAAGGACCATAACACTGTAGCAATCGCATCTGCCAGAAAAATGACAGGATGGATAATGAGAACCTTCAAAACCAGGGATACCAAGCCCATGTTGACACTTTTCAGGTCGCTTGTTCTATCTAGGCTGGAATATTGCTGCACACTAACTGCACCTTTCAAGGCAGGTGAAATTGCTGAACTAGAAAATGTGCAGAGAACCTTCACGGCACGCATAACTGCGATAAACCACCTCAATTACTGGGAACGCTTGAAGTTCCTAAACCTGTACTCCCTAGAACGCAGGCGAGAGAGATACATTATTATATACACTTGGAAAATCCTAGAGGGATTAGTACCAAACTTGCACACGAGAGTCACTCCCTACGAAAGCAAAAGACTCGGCAGACGATGCAACATCCCCCCAATGAAAAGAAGGGGTGCCACTAGCACGTTGAGAGACAACACAATAAGTGTCAGGGGCCCAAGACTGTTCAACTGCCTCCCAGCGTACATAAGGGGGATTACCAATAAACCCCTGGCTGTCTTCAAGCAGGCACTGGACAGGCACCTAAAGTCAGTGCCTGACCAGCCGGGCTGTGGTTCGTACATCGGCCTGCGTGCGGCCAGCAGTAACAGCCTGATTGATCAGGCTCTGATTCACCATGAGGCCTGGTCACAAACCGGGCCGCGGGGGCGTTGAACCCCGGAACTCTCTCCAGGTAAACTCCAGGTAATTGTAAACTAGGTTCTATCCACCAGATAGTCTGCATGGAAGTCTCTCCATGATGTATAGTCACACATTATCTGAATAGCAATCATTTTCATTATTTATTTATTTCCTAATATTATTCCTAATACTAGACACAGATATACCAAAGTTATAATCTACATTCTCCTTATGGGTGCTCTTCTTGGCTAACATATAAACTTTATCATGAAGGAGTAATCCAATGTGTGATGGAATCCATAGCAATTGTACATTAATTCCTTTGCCCCGGATTTTTGAGTATTTATACCTGGCTTCTCCAATGAGCATGCTGTTAGAGTCATTATATGAGTCAAGAGCCTTCAGTGATGACATAGAATCAGTAATGATGATAGAGTCAAGCTCAGTGTCATAAGTTAGCTTTAGTGCCATTAGGATTGCAAACAATTAAGGTCTCTGGTGGTCTGGTGGCTAAAGCTCTCGCTTCACACGGCGAGGGCCTGGGTTCGATTCCCAGCCAGGGCAGAAACATTGGGCGTGTTTCTTTACACCTGTTGTCTATGTTCACCCATCAGTAAAATGGGTACCTGGGTGTTAGTCGACTGGTGTGAGTCGCATCCTAGGACACTGACCTAATCTGCCCGAAATGCTCAGCATAACAAGGGACTTTCTATATAGTAGTATGTCACTGATGTCAGCTAGGCCTGTATACCATGTACATGTACTTGTAGTAAATAAAGATATTATTATTATTATATTATTATAATTCAGTTTGCAGTGTAGACGCCCAGTTGTTAATTCTTATGCCTAGTTCAACAGATTTATTATTGTTCTTGTTAAGTAAAAGGACACAAATGCAACTAATGTGACATTTTATTGTGGCAACGTTTCGCTCACCAGGAGCTTTGTCAAGCTGTTACCAACGGCTTGACAAAGGTCCTGGAGAGCGAAACGTTGCCACAATAAAATGTCACATTAGGTGCATTTGTGTCCTTTTACTAACATATTGTCGGTAATTCTACCAATATTTATACATTATTGTTCTTAACTAGGGAGGTGGCAACCAGAGCAGATGCAGCCCTGCCAGAAGACTCCTGTTTAGATCCATAAGTGTATATAACTTGTGATAACTTATTACTACCAGCTAGGCGAGAAATTTCTTCTTGAGCAGTTGCTTTAACAAGTGATTTAAGGAAGGGATTACTAGCAATGAGCTTCTTGGGAGGGACTTGCAGGTATGTGATATTAAATGAACACATCTTCCATGGAGGGGTGAAATGCTCTTGTTGCCTACAGTGATACAATTCATGCAGGTTGTAAAACTTAATGTAATTGCATGTTTTCACAATCCATTTAGATCTGTGAGTATTTACTTCTAGACATTTAGTAAGATTCATTGTGACAGTGTCTGGTTCATTTCTTAACATTCCAATACCAAGTACAGTGTTAATCTTAACATTCCTATCACTGATACTAGTAATACCAAGCTCCTTCCTCATATTAAGAACCTTTGTAGATTTGGGACAGCCAAGAATAATTCTGAGAGCTTCATTTTGCATTAACTCCAAGGGTCGGAGAGAACTTTCTCGAGCTAATATCAACATGGGAGCAGCATAATCAATTAAGGACCTAATATAGGCTATGTACATCATTCTCGCGATTCTCACATTAGCACCATAGTTGGGGTTGTAGCTAGCAACAGCTTTAAGAGCATTTAGCCTATCTTTGCATTTCTTATTTAGTTGTGTTATAGTGGATTTGTTAAAGTTTATATCTACAGCAATAAAGGAATGGAACAGACTGCCTGCACATGTCAAAGGCAGTCGTAGCATGAGCCAGTTCAAGAAGAGAACTAAAAGGTACCTAATGAATGTAGCGACAGAAAGGGAGGAGAATGATTTTTTATTTTGTTTAACTAACACACTTGTAAATGTAAATAACTCTTTTTACCTTATTCCTAGTATACATATATCCTTTATAATATAATAACATATATCTCCTACAATGTATAATATTAAGGTACTAAAAGGACCCCAATGGAAATAAGTCACTCTGTCTGACTTTTTGGGTTATCCTGGAGGGTTCTACCTGGAGTCTACCTGGAGAGAATTCCAGGGGTCAACGCCCCCGCGGCCCGGTCCGTGACCAGGCCTCTTGTTGGACCAGAGCCTGATCAACCAGGCTGTTACTGCTGGCCGCACGCAGTCCAACGTACGAACCACAGCCCGGCTGATCAGGTACCGACTTGAGGTGCCTGTCCAGTGCCTGCTTGAAGACAGCCAGGGGCTTGTTGGTAATCCCCCTGATGTATGCTGGGAGGCAGTTGAACAATCTTGGGCCCTTCACACTTATTGTGTTGTCCCTCAACGTGCTAGTGGTACCCCTGCTCTTCATTGGGGGAATGTTACATCGCCTGCCGAGTCTTTTGCTTTCGTAGGGAGTGATTTTTGTGTGCAAGTTTGGTACTAAGCCCTCGAGAATTTTCCATGTGTATATAATAATGTATCTCTCCCGCCTGCGTTCTAGAGAGTACAGGTTTAGGAACTTCAAGCGTTCCCAGTAGTTGAGGTGGTTTATCGCACTTATGCGTGCCGTGAAGGTTCTCTGCACATTTTCAAGGTCAGCAATTTCACCCGCCTTGAAAGGTGCAGTTAGTGTGCAGCAATATTCCAGCCTAGATAGAACAAGCGATCTGTAAAGTGTCAACATGGGCTTGGCATCCCTGGTTTTGAAGGTTCTCATTATCCATCCTGTCATTTTTCTAGCAGATGCAATTGCTACGGTGTTATGGTCCTTGAAGGTGAGATCCTCTGACATGATCACTCCCAGGTCTTTGACATTAGTTTTTCGCTCTATTGTGTGGTTGGAATTAGTTTTGTACTCCGATGAGATTTTAATTTCTTCACGTTTTCCGTATCTGAGTAATTGAAATTTCTCATCATTGAACTTCATATTGTTTTCTGCAGCCCATTTAAAGATTTGGTTTATGTCTGCTTGGAGTCTTGCAGTGTCTTCAACGGTGGACACTGTCATACAGATTCGGGTGTCCTCTGTAAAGGAAGACACGGCACTGTGGCTTATATCCCTATCAATGTCTGATATGAGGATGAGGAACAGGATGGGAGCGAGTACTGTGCCTTGTGGAACAGAGCTTTTCACAGTAGCTGCCTCAGACTTTACTATCCTGGTAGCGAGTAGATATCTACTGTATCCTGCTTAAGCCAGGTTTCAGTAAGAACAATACATGCGAAGGTTGTCTTTAGGGAATCAAGGAGTGCAAGTAGGTCATCATAGTGTTTGCTTAAGGATCGGATGTTGTAGTTAAGAACTGTTATACGTTTAGCAGTATTTAGGACAGTGTTGGCTTGTGATGCTGTGTAATAGAGGCAGTTACTTTCCAGTAAATTTTGATTGGGTGTTAGATTATATAGGTTTAGATCAGGGTCGACGTGATCATTCATCACTTAGGTTAAATAGTAAGTTTAATATATCATGTATAGTGTGGTGAATTCTAGTACTGATATCTGTTAATACTATATTAACATTGTTAATACTATATTAACATTGTTAATACTATATTAACATTGTTAATACTATATTAACATTGTTAATACTATATTAACATTGTTAATACTATATTAACATTGTTAATACTATATTAACATTGTTAATACTATATTAACATTGTTAATACTATATTAACATTGTTAATACTATATTAACATTGTTAATACTATATTAACATTGTTAATACTATATTAACATTATTATCAAGACAGTTAGGGTATAAATAATGGGCCAGGAACTGTGACTCATGGTCCAGAGACTGTGACTACAGGGGACAGGAACTGTGACTCAGGGGACAGGAGCTGTGACTCATGGTCCAGGAACTGTGACTCAGGGTCCAGGAACTGTGACTCAGGGTCCAGGAACTGTGACTCAGGGGCCAGGAACTGTGACTCAGGGCCAGGAACTGTGACTTAGGGGTCAGGAGCTGTGACTCAGGGTCCAGGAACTCTGACTGAGGATCCAGGAACTGACTCAGGGGACAAGAACTGTGACTGAGGGGACAAGAACTGTGACTCAGGGGACATGAGCTGTGACTCAGGGGACAGAAACTGTGACTCAGGGCCCAGGAGCTGTGATTCAGGGGCCAGAAACTGTGACTCAGGGTCCAGGAACTGTGACTTAGGGTCCAGGAGCTGTGACTCAGGGTCCAGGAGCTGTGACTCAGAGGCCAGGAGCTGTGACTCAGGGTCCAGGAACTCTGACTCGGGGGACAAGAGCTGTGACTCAAGGACCAGGAACTGTGACTCAGGGCCCAGGAGCTGTGATTCAGGGGCCAGAAACTGTGACTCAGGGGCCAGGAACTGTGACTCAGGGTCCAGGAACTGTGACTCAGGGTCCAGGAACTCTGATTCAGGGTCCAGGAACTGTGACTCAGGGGACAGAAGCTGTGACTCAGGGTCGAGGAACTGTGACTCAAGGACCAGGAACTGTGACTCAAGGCCCAGGAGTTGTGACTCAGGGTCCAGGAACTGTGACTCAGGGTCCAGGAACTGTTACTCAGGGTCCAGGAACTGTGACTCAGGGTCCAGGAACTGTGACTCAGGGGACAGGAACTGTAACTCAGTGTCCAGGAACTATGACTCAGGGGCCAGGAACTGTGACTCAGGGGACAGGAACTGTGACTCAGGGAACAGGAACTGTGACTCAGGGTCCAGGAACTGTGACTCAGGGCCCAAGAACTGTGACTCAGGGGCCAGGAGTTGTGACTCAGGGGCCAGGAGCTGTGACTCAGGGGCCAGGAGTTGTGACTCAGAGTCCAGGAACTGTGACTCAGGGGACGAGGTGTGACTTAGGGGCCAGGAACTGTGACTCAGGGTCCAGGAGCTGTGACTCAGGGCCCAGGAACTGTGGTTCAGGGACCAGGAACTGTGACTCAGGGGCCAGGAACTGTGACTCAGGGTCCAGGAACTGTGACTCAGGGGACGAGCTGTGACTTAGGGGCCAGGAACTGTGATTCAGGGTCCAGGAGCTGTGACTCAGGGCCCAGGAACTGTGGCTCAGGGGCCAGGAACTGTGACTCAGGGGCCAGGAACTGTGACTCAGGGTCCAGGAGCTGTGAAACGACCCCTGTAGTAACATATGGGTGAGGACAGTGATCACCTTCACTATAGACTTAAAAATCTATTTATTACTCGAAATTATGCCTATATAAATTATATATATATAAATCCTCGTTTTTATATAATAAGAAAAAATCATGAATCTGTAAAATAAACATTGAAAAACCTTTTAAATTCATTGAAATTAATAATTGTGTGAAAAATACTTTGTGGTCCATTCCTTCCTTCGGAAAAAAAATATTTATCACGTAAATTGTATTTATCAATGAATTAATTATCTTATTAACATTAAATAATGTTAAGAATGTTAAATGGGAAATTGTTAATAGGTAAAGTAGAGGTAAATAGTGGCCATTCCCTCCGGAAAATAGATAAGGAGATAGTTTTTTTTTTTATTTGTGGTATTGTGTATTTTTAATTCGTAATTATAATTTATTGTTCATGTTAATGTATGTATTTTTAATTAACGTATGTTTACTATTTTTTTAATTTAGGTAAAATAAAAATATGTAAACATGAATGCCTAGGGCTTACAGTTTTAACATTCAATAAATCTATTTATAATAAACCCAATAAAACTTTAAAAAAATAATTAAAAAATCAATATAAATAAGTAGAAAGAATAATATAGCTAAAATAACTAGAAATTCAATGGAATCAAGATTGAAAAGATGCTTGCAAACTTTGAATTAGGAACCCCACAGGGAGGTGTGCTCAGTCCCACTCTATTCAATATTCTAATTAATGCCTTACTTAATGCTATGCCTAGCCAGCCCCATTATTATATGATCAGTTTTGATGATGATATAATGATTCACATCACCGGATTCTCCAACACCCAAAACATCCTTAACCATGTACTAGCCTCGTGTCAGGACCTGGGGTTGATAATCTCTACTGATAAAACAAAGATACTCAATAGGCGTCCTCCTCGACAGAGAGGCACAGTTCGCCAGATCCAGTTGCATGATGGGTCTCTTCTAGAATATGTAAACAGATACAGGTATCTAGGCTTTGAGGTCCCACTACTTGGACCTGTTGTAACGAGACTTTGTCGTTAATACAAAGAAAGGGTGAAATTATTATTATAATCAAATAGAAGCGCTAAACCACAGGGGTTATACAGCAGAAAGGCTGAGAGCACTTAGAGTTGTGGCAGGGTTTCACCCCAGGTATGGTGCTAATGTTAAAATTGTGAAAATGATGTATCTTGCTTATATTAGATCATTGGTTGATTATGCTGCGCCACTACCTGGAGTCTACCTGGAGAGAATTCCAGGGGTCAACGCCCCCGCGGCCCGGTCTGTGACCAGGCCTCTTGTTGGACCAGAGCCTGATCAACCAGGCTGTTACTGCTGGCCGCACGCAGTCCAACGTACGAACCACAGCCCGGCTGATCAGGTACCGACTTGAGGTGCCTGTCCAGTGCCTGCTTGAAGACAGCCAGGGGCTTGTTGGTAATCCCCCTGATGTATGCTGGGAGGCAGTTGAACAATCTTGGGCCCCTGACACTTATTGTGTTGTCCCTCAACGTGCTAGTGGCACCCCTGCTCTTCATTGGGGGGATGTTACATCGCCTGCCGTGTCTTTTGCTTTCGTAGGAGTGATTTTTGTGTGCAAGTTTGGTACTAAGCCCTCGAGAATTTTCCATGTGTATATAATAATGTATCTCTCCCGCCTGCGTTCTAGAGAGTACAGGTTTAGGAACTTCAAGCGTTCCCAGTAGTTGAGGTGGTTTATCGCACTTATGCGTGAGGTGAAGGTTCTCTGCACATTTTCAAGGTCAGCAATTTCACCCGCCTTGAAAGGTGCAGTTAGTGTGCAGCAATATTCCAGCCTAGATAGAACAAGCGATCTGTAAAGTGTCAACATGGGCTTGGCATCCCTGGTTTTGAAGGTTCTCATTATCCATCCTGTCATTTTTCGAGCAGATGCAATTGCTACATTGTTATGGTCCTTGAAGGTGAGATCCTCTGACATGATCACTCCCAGGTCTTTGACATTAGTTTTTCGCTCTATTGTGTGGTTGGAATTAGTTTTGTACTCCGATGAGATTTTAATTTCTTCACGTTTTCCGTATCTGAGTAATTGAAATTTCTCATCATTGAAATTCATATTGTTTTCTGCAGCCCATTTAAAGATTTGGTTTATGTCTGCTTGGAGTCTTGCAGTGTCTTCAACGGTGGACACTGTCATACAGATTCGGGTGTCATCTGCAAAGGAAGACACAGCACTGTGGCTTATATCCCTGTCAATGTCTGATATGAGGATGAGGAATAGGATGGGAGCAAGTACTGTGCCTTGTGGAACAGAGCTTTTCACAGTAGCTGCCTCAGACTTTACTCTGTTGACTACTACTCTTTGTGTTCTACGTGTTAGGAAATTATAAATCCATCTACCAACTTTTCCTGTTATTCCTTTATCACGCATTTTGTGTGCTATTATACCATGGTCACACTTGTCAAAGGCTTTTGCAAAATCTGTGTATATAACATCTGCATTCTGTTTATCTTCTAGAGCATCCAGGACCTTGTCGTAGTGGTCCAGTAGTTGGGACAGACAGGAGCGGCCTGCTCTAAACCCATGCTGTCCTGGGTTGTGCAATTGATGGGTATCAAGATGGGTGGCGATCTTGCTTCTTAGAACCCTTTCAAAGATTTTTATGATATGGGACGTTAGCGCAATTGGTCTGTAGTTCTTTGCTATTGCTTTACTGCCCCTTTGTGGAGCGGGGCTATGTCTGTTGTTTTTAGTAGCTGCGGACGATC
>WNWK01030052.1:0-23825 GCA_009830355.1 Cherax destructor
AAAGGAAAATGCAGTGAGAGGATGAAAGGGAGAGGACAGTCTTTTTTTATGGGCTCCAGGAAGTTAAAGACGAAAATTATAAAACAAGAAGACAGAGGGAGAAAAAAGCAAATGAAAGTATCATGAAAACAATAGGAGAGGACGACATGACCCAGTTGGCAAATTTTCTGAGAATAGTGGGGTCTGCAAGAGGAAAAATACGGCCAGTCAAAGTAATTTTCAAGGCAGAATCAGCTCTCGAAGCAGGATCCTGCAGGAGACACCATACCTAAGGGGTATATCAGCATACCGGAGGGTGTACCTTGACTGCGACAGAACACAAGAAGAAATGCAGAAACTGAAAGAGAAGGTACAAAGGCACAAGGAGGAAAGAGAGGCAAAGACTGAGATGGGCAGGAGAACTTACTCAGGAGGAAGAGAAAATACAACCTCTTTCAGAACCACCTACAGAAGGCCCTCAACCACGACAACGCCAATGCACTGAATCAAACCTAAAACCCACACACTGTACCCACTGCCCCAGCCCCCTTCTTCAAATTTTTTTTACAGCAACCTCCCATAGTTCCCTGCCAGGTCTCCCACTCCCACAACCCCAATGTACTCCCCAGACCACAGTTTTAGAAAAAGAAGTTGAAGATTTGATATATGAATGTGGACAGAATAACAAATAAATGTGAGGAGTGGCATGAAAGAATTAACGAGACGTCCCCAGACATCATATTACTCACAGAAATGACATTCACCTAGATAACAGATGTAATCTTCCCATCCGGATATCAGATCCTGAGGAAAGATAGTGAGCACAGGGAAGGAGGAGTTGCACAGTTCGTTAAAAACCGATGGGGATTTGAGGAAATGGAAGGAATGGACGGAATGGGGGAAAGGGAATACATAGGAACAATTCAGTCTGTGGGCCCTAAGGTGGTAATTGCAGTGATGTACAAACTGCCACAGAATTGCAAGAGGCCAAGAGAAGAATATGAAGAGAGCAACAGAGAAATGGTGGAGACACTAGCTGAGGTGGCCAGAAGAGCTCACATGGGTAGAGCGAAGTTGCTAGTTATGGGTAATTTCAATCACAAGGAGATTGACTGGGAAAACCTGGAGCTACATGGGGGTCCCGAAACATAGAAAGCCAAGATGATGGATGTGGTACTGGAAAACCTCATGCATCAACATGTTAGTGACACTATCAGAGAGATACACAAGGATAAACCAGCAAGGCTGGACCTCATATTCACCTCGAGTAGCTTGGACATCGAGGACATCACATATGAAAAGACCCTGTGAGATAATGATCACGTGGTTCTTAGCTTTAAAAACATAGTAACGTTACAAGTCGAGAGTGTAACAGAAGTAGGATGGGAAAAGCCAAACTACAAAAGAGAGGACTACACAGGCATGAGGAACTTTCTGCTAGAGGTTCAGTGGGAAAGATAATTGGTAGGAAAAACAGTAAACGAAGTTGTGTACTACATTACAAAATGCAAGGAGACAGAGGAGAGATTTGTTAAGGGCAATAGAAAAATGGGAAGACCAGATAGAGAATGGAAAAAGTACAGAAGACAAAGGACCCAGGAAAATAGAGATTAGTCGAAGAGGCCCAGCGACAGTATGAAAACGACATTGCATCGAAATTCAAATCTGACCCAAAGCTATTGTATAGCCACTTCGGGAGGAAAACAGCAGTCAAGGACCAGGTAATCAGGTTGAGGAAGGAAGAAGGGTAGCTCACAAGAAACAACCAAGAAGTATGTGAGGAGCTCAACATGAGATTTAAAAGAAAGTATTTACATTGGAGACAGAAAGGACTCCAGGAAGACAAAATAGGGGGGTACACCAACAAGGAACATACCAACAATTGCTGGACGAAATCTTGGGGTGAGTATAATACCGAGCACATCTCCTGAGGCGCACATCAAATAGATAATTGCTGCAGCATATGGGCGCCTGGCAAACCTGAGAATAGCTTTCCGATACCTCAGTAAGGAATTGTTCAAGACTCTGTACACCATGTATCTCAGGCCCATATTGGAGTATGCATCACCAGTTTGAATCCCACACCTTGTCAAGCACGTCAAGAAATTAGAGAATGTGCAAAGGTTTGCAACAAGACTACTCCCAGAATTGAGGGGAATGTCCTAAGAAGAAAGGTTAAGGAAAATCGGCCTGACGACACTGTAGGACAGGAGGGTTAGGGAGACATGATAACGACATATAAAATACTGCGAGGAATTGACAAGGATAGAGAGAGTATGTTCAAGAGATGGGAGACAGAAACAAGGGGTCAGAATTGGAAGATGAAGACTCTGATGAGTCAGAGGCATGTTAGGAAGTATTTCTTCAGTCATAGAGTTGTCAGGAAGTGGAATAGCCTAGAATGTGGCGTAGTAGAGGCAGGAACCATACATAGTTTTAAGACAAGGTTTGATCAAGTTCACGGAGCAGGGAGAGAGAGGACCTAGTAGCGATCAGCGAAGAGACGGGGCCAGGAGCTATGAATCGACCCCTGCAACCACAAATAGGTAAGTACAAATGCACGCACATGGATGTAATATTCTATACTGAATTTTATTCATCAATATTAGAAAATGATAAATGAAACACACAAATTATATTGTTTCACAAAGCTTACAATATGAAGGCAAGTGTGGGTGATCATACACTAAATTTGCCTTTCCTATATTTCTTCTCGGATAATCCTTCATTATCACTCAATTCCCCTTTAATTTTTTCCTTCATTAAATGAAGATAAGTAATCCTAATCAAAGAATGTAAGGAAGAGAGGAAGAAATAATTGAAAAAAAAGTCAGAAGTTCATTATAAGGTAATTTTACATGGTAAAACCTCCTAAAATTTTAGATTTATTTTCTTCTTCGATTACATTTTTTTTTCATTTGGTAATCTTTATTTTTCTGACTTGAAATTTAATTTTAACATTTAATGAAGATACCAAACATAAATATAATCCTAGAGGTGAATATTCTTTCAAAGCTCAATTTTAGTTTAAAACGTTTAAAACACAGTTTCTACATCAAACACTTTATATTCTACAAAACAGGAATCAAATAAAAATTAACAATTTTTTTTAGTAAATGTTCTTGATTTTAACAAATTTTGACTGATGGTCCACAAAACTTACATCCTCTTATTCATTTTCTGTGGTAGCTCTTCGACTCTTCCGGTCACACGTTCTAAAGATTTTCTGTGAGTCTCCTTCTGGAACATCAACACATACTCCAGCTGGTCATTCTACCTAGTGCACAAACGGGCCAACCTGGCCAAATAATTAAATTATTACTTAACAGTCTCAAATTTCCTTTGAGGGAGATTCACTAATTTTGTGTTATTTTTAACTTCGAATTAGGAGAAAACGCCAAGATTAATTTTTCAACAGGATTTTATTACACCAAAAAGTAGAGATCCATGCCTAGCATCTATTCTGAACATTCTAAATATTAGTGACTTCAATGCCCTTAAAAGAAATAATCCATCCATTTTCTCCCTCTGAGATTTCATTATTCACTTATCCATTTTATATGAAGTGATCAATGTTTGTGAAAAGTATAGTCGAAAATAATTTCCTTTCCTGTTCTGTACCATAAATGCAAAATACCAGATAATACTGACGGTTTAATAATAAATTAAGAAAGTCCTCATGTATATTGTCTTCCAATTCATTATACACTAGATCATCCAACAATTCTTATTCATGCTGCAAAGGGAATTAACATTTGTATAAAGGATGAGTATCTGCAACTGTATTCTTTTTTTCATGTGGTTTACCATTCATATATATTTTTTTCTTTGATAATTCTGTTCCCCATCTTTTCTGAGATGACCCACGAAATCGTAATGACACGATTGCAAACAAACCATACCACGGGTGGGGTTCGAACCCGCGGTCAGAGTTCTGAGACTCTCTGACCGCGGGTTCGAACCACCCGTGGTATGATTTTTCTGAGATGTTTTGAGTGTTTCAGAAAAGGTCTGCCAATAGCAATTCACCAAATCTCCTATATTTTCATCGATACATCTAAGACACCTTCAAACCTGATTAAGCCTATGCTCATGCAGAGGACTCTCACATCGCAACTAAGAGCTAATATTTATTCGAAGCTATGAAAGTTCAATACGAGTGAAAGTTGACTATAAATTAAAATAAAAATTATATACAACTAAACTAGGATCATTGAATTATTTATCCATTTTCATAAGTTTTTTCATGTTCGGGTATAACAGCACTTATGGATAAGCATCTCTTCATGTCAAATTTCTGTTCCAACGAACGTTCCACCGTTTTATTATTCCATTGTTTTGCCATTTCTTTTACATTGCCGTCAATCTCTTCTGTCTGCTTCCCCCTCGCTACTTTCTCATACTTCTCACGATTACGTTTACCTCTCCCCACTCTCTTATTTAAATAAAAAAAGTTCCATAAAAACGTACTTCAAGACAATCACTTAAATCTCTTATTCTTCCTAACAAAGTTACCCATTGTTACATCCATGCTTACAAACGCACTGTGATACATTAATTTTATTTTCCCCACTACTCTCTCACACGAGCCTAACATAAGAGATTATAACTTACATTTAAAATTTCTTACACTGCTGTTGTACCCGTACAAATTCATCCCACATTTCTCCTGACCTAATTCCGATCACAATTTAATCGAAGTTCAGACTTACATACACAGGAATCCTGATCAGCAAAATGCACGTAGCTGTGAAGGTGTCTCCACCAAATACAACTTCAACAACAAGAACATCAACTGGGACCAGGTGAACCATGTCTTAAATGAAACATGTTGGGAAGATATCTTAAATAACTTGGGTCCAAACCAGTGCCTTGAAATGATCAACTTCCTGGCAGCTGAAGTATGTTCAAGGCATATTGCCCTAAGAAAGAAGGGAAGAAGTAAACTGGAGAGAGAAAGACTCTCCCTCTACAGAAAACGATGAAGAATCACTGAGCTCCTCAAGAACGCTAGATTATCTGATACACGGAAAGAAGCACTGACCAGGGAAGTGGAAGGTGTTGAACTTAAAGGACTTTTACAGGAGGAGCTAAAAGCTATTATTGAAACTGAAAGAAATTCGAAATATTTCTTTTCATATGCCAAAAACAAGGCAAATACCACATCTAGTATCGGGCCCCTGCTCAGACATGATGGAACTTACACAGATGACAACAAAGAAATGAGTGAGATACTGAAATCCCAATTCGACTCTGTGTTTAGCGAGCAACTAATCAATCTAAAGATCGACAATCCAAATTATTTTTTTATAAATGAGCCTCAAAACCCCATCAGTGTATGCCAGATTTCCGACATTACCCTAACTCTGATAGACTTTGAGAAAGCCATTGACAACCTGCCCATGCACTCAGCCCCAGGCCCAGACTCGTGGAACTCTGTGTTCATTAAGAACGGCAAGAAACCCCTTTCGCATGCCCTAAGTATACTATGGAGAAGGAGCTTAGACATGGGTGAAATTCCACAGTCACTAAAAACAACGGATACAGCCCCACTCCATAAAGGTGGCAACAAAACATTAGCTAAGAACTCTAGACCAATAGCTCTAACGTCCCGCATCATAAAAAGCTTTGAAAGAGTGCTACGAATCACGATTGCAAACCACTAGGATTCCCAAAACCTGCACAATCCAGGGCAACATGGGTTCAGAGCAGGTCGTCCCTGCCTCTCGCAACTACTGGATCACTATGATATGGTCTTGGATGCACTGGAAGAAAAACATAATGCAGATGTAATATACACAGACTTTGCACAAGCCTTTGAGAAGTGCGATCATGGCGTAATAGCGCACAAAATACGTGCTAAAGGAATAACTGGCAAAGTGGGGAGATGGATCTTCTAATATCTAACCAATCGAACACAACGAGTAGTGGTCAACATAGTTAAATCGGAAGCTGCCACAGTGAAAAGCTCTGTTCCACAAGGCACAGTACTCGCCCCATCCTGTTCCTCATCCTCATATCAGACATAGACAGAGATGTAATCCACAGCACCGTGTCATCCTTTGCAGACGATACTAGGATCTGCTGAGACTGTCATCTATTGAGGACACGGTTAACCTCCAAGAAGATATAAACAAAGTTTTCCAATGGGCAAATTCCAACTACTCCGTTATGGAAAACTGGAGGAGATAATAACTTGACCAGAGTATACTACAAACTCTGACCATAAAATAGAGCGGAAAAATAATGTGGGGGACGTGGGAGTGGTAATGTCTGAGAATCTCACTTTCAAGTATCACAATAGTGCCACGATCACAACTGCAAAGAAAATGATAGGATGGATAAAGGGGGTTTACTAATTTTCAATTAATTTTTTTAAAGAATCTACAAATCTCGAATTAGAGAAAAAACACCAAGATTCACATTTCAATGAAATTTCGTTACCCACTAAAAGTATTCATCCATACCTAGCATCTATTCTGAACACTGAACAATAATGACTTCAATGCACACGAAAGTACTTATCCATCCATTCATTCTCACCCTCTTAGAGATTTCATTACTCACTCATCATCAGTTCAACCTCTAATAATACATTTGCTTCAAAATCCTTAATGAACTGATCATTGGTCTTGAGAAATGAAGTCAAAACTAAATTCCATTATTGTGTGTTGTACCATCTATGCAAAATATACAGATGATATTGACGGTTAAATTTACTAACAACGTTCTAATGTATCTTTTCTAATACATAACACACTAGATCACCCGACGATTCCACAATTCTCATTCGTAGAGTTAGGAAGAGGGAGTATAAAGGAAGTATAGACAGAGATCTGTAGTGTTGGTAGAGAGGTGTGGAGAGAGGTAGAGAGGTGGTATAGAGGTGCTAAAGGTTTGAAGTAGTGGTAAAGAAATGTAGAGGTGATATAGAGGACATGATAGAGAAAGTGCTAGAGAAGTAGAGGTAGAGGGGATGTGGTAGAAGTGTAGAGTAGTGGAGGTGACTTAAAATATAGAGCATTACCTAAAGTTAGTAAAGTCGGGGAAATAAACAATTCAAATTACGTGAAGGGGATGGGATTTTACTCTGTGTAAAATGTGGATCAGCACTTGTGGTACACTTTACTTTAAGTGGGTGACTTAAGACTCTGGGGTGGGCCACTGGGCGAGCATTTATGT
Organism: Cherax destructor; assembly: GCA_009830355.1. NCBI lineage: Eukaryota > Metazoa > Arthropoda > Malacostraca > Decapoda > Parastacidae > Cherax > Cherax destructor. The sequence goes on from WNWK01030052.1 coordinate 7,162, forward strand.
TCCTGGATAGCCTCGCACTACCCACGTAGTCACTCGGCAAAATCTTCCTTAGATAAACGTAGTCACGAAAGCCTGAAAGTCACTTTGGTTACACTACTAACTCATTTCATCCAATATGTCAAGGATCGTGAGGTCTGAGTGGACTGAATAACTGAGACAATGAAAAACGTTGGACGATAACTGAGACAATGAAAACGTTGGACTGAATAACTGAGACAATGAAAACGTTGGACTGAATAACTGAGACAATGAAACGTTGGACTGAATAACTGAGACAATAGAAACGTTGGACTGAATAACTGAGACAATAGAAAACGTTGGACTGAATAACTGAGACAATAGAAAACGTTGGACTGAATAACTGAGACAATAGAAAACTTGGACTGATATAGACAATGAGAAACGTTGGACTGAATAACTGAGACAATGAGAAACGTTGGACTGAATAACTGAGACAATGAGAAAACGTTGGACTGAATAACTGAGACAATGAGAAAACGTTGGACTGAATAACTGAGACAATGAGAAAACGTTGGACTGAATAACTGAGACAATGAGAAAACGTTGGACTGAATAACTGAGACAATGAGAAAACGTTGGACTGAATAACTGAGACAATGAGAAAACGTTGGACTGAATAACTGAGACAATGAGAAAACGTTGGACTGAATAACTGAGACAATGAGAAAACGTTGGACTGAATAACTGAGACAATGAGAAAACGTTGGACTGAATAACTGAGACAATGAGAAAACGTTGGACTGAATAACTGAGACAATGAGAAAACGTTGGACTGAATAACTGAGACAATGAGAAAACGTTGGACTGAATAACTGAGACAATGAGAAAACGTTGGACTGAATAACTGAGACAATGAGAAAACGTTGGACTGAATAACTGAGACAATGAGAAAACGTTGGACTGAATAACTGAGACAATGAGAAAACGTTGGACTGAATAACTGAGACAATGAGAAAACGTTGGACTGAATAACTGAGACAATGAGAATGAGTAAACGATTGACTGAATAACTGAGTCAATGAGAATGAGTAAACGATTGACTGAATAACTGAGACAATGAGAATGAGAAAACGTTTTCGAGTGAGATCAGTAACTTGAGAAAGCCTAGAGAACATATGGACTTACATTTGACGGCAGGTTTGTCTGCTCTCACTAATGTGTCTTTAATTATATGCCGACTCAGAAAAAAAATACAATTAGTTTTAAAATTAGTATTTCCTTTTATTCACTGACAGTCGTTCATGACAGTCTATATTGGGCATATTTCTTTGATGCTGAAATCTCCGATTATAGTAACTTATTATATGATGTAATTCCTAACTCTTCGCATCAGTCTTTTCTTCCTTCCGAGTAATATTAAATGGCGAGTTGCATATGTTCAATATTTCGAATTTCTTGTCTGTACTTGGCTTTATTTTTACTAAAATTTCAATTTCCTTGTGCTTAGGATTATAATTTTCTTAGCCTAAATTATTTATTTTACCAATGTTGTTGGTTTCTCTACTTCCTAAGTGGAGGAAACGGGCGTAAATTACCCCAAAAGGGGTAGAAATGAAAATTTCGGGGGTAATGAAGGCTCAATAAATATAAATAAAATTTGTCAGACAAATAATTTTAAGTTTCCTGATAAAATTAAAAATCAAATGTGTAAGGACCATTTCTGAAGTTGACAACAATGTAAAACAGGTGAGGATTCAAGTCTAGCGGGAAATTTCGCTGTACACAAATTTGTTTTTGGGTAATACCCAAAAAAATTCGGCGACCTCTGCGACTACTTTCTTCCCTCCTGCCTCTTCATAGTCACCTGTATACATGGACTATATTCTAGTATATATTTTTCGTGTTTAGTTTACGTTAAACCGACTGTATAAAGTTTCTTTTCTCCATTATTAATGACCCTTACCTCTAGGTTTTTCTTTTTAAATTCCCTCATTTATGTTAGCATACAAAAAATTACATGTGTGTTTATGCTAATTCTCTCAATTTTTTTCCTCTCTCTTTTTCCATTCTGTACTTTGTTTCCTTGAAAAACAATTTGTTAGGCTATTTAGGTGTTGTTTCTTTGCATAAAAATCTTCATTTTTTTCCCCACCTTAATTATCCTTTAAATTTTCTACCATTGTGAATGAAGACTTGTATTGTTTCAGCTGCCTATGCCAATAGCCATCTAATTTATATTACTAGATATCTCTAGCAATTTTTATGCTATGTATATTATGTTTCTCATTCCAACTCATCAGTATCTTGTATGATGTTCACTAAGCATTTGTATTCACAATTTATAATGTTCTTATTTATTATTTGTTATGTTCAAGATTTTTCTGCCTAGTCATCGAAAATAGTTTAGACTTATTTGGAACATTCTTTATTTAATATCACAACTAATGTTTGTTGTAGCAAACATTAGTTTGTTGGAGAAACATTGGTTTGTTGTAGCAAACATTAGTTTCTTGTAGCAAACATTAGTTTGTTGTAGCAAACATTAGTTTGTTGGAGGAAACATTAGTTTCTTGTAGCAAACATTAGTTTCTTGTAGCAAACATTAGTTTCTTGTAGCAAACATTAGTTTCTTGTAGCAAACATTAGTTTCTTGTAGCAAACATTAGTTTCTTGTAGCAAACATTAGTTTCTTGTAGCAAACATTAGTTTCTTGTAGCAAACATTAGTTTTTGTAGCAAACATTAGTTTGTTGTAGCAAACATTAGTTTGTTGTAGCAAACATTAGTTTGTTGTAGCAAACATTAGTTTCTTGTAGCAAATATTAGTTTCTTGTAGCAAACATTAGTTTCTTGTAGCAAACATTAGTTTCTTGTAGCAAACATTAGTTTCTTGTAGCAAACATTAGTTTCTTGTAGCAAACATTAGTTTCTTGTAGCAAACATTAGTTTCTTGTAGCAAACATTAGTTTGTTGTAGCAAACATTAGTTTGGTGTAGCAAACATTAGTTTGGTGTAGCAAACATTAGTTTGGTGTAGCAAACATTAGTTTGGTGTAGCAAACATTAGTTTGGTGTAGCAAACATTAGTTTGGTGTAGCAAACATTAGTTTGGTGTAGCAAACATTAGTTTGGTGTAGCAAACATTAGTTTGGTGTAGCAAACATTAGTTTGGTGTAGCAAACATTAGTTTGGTGTAGCAAACATTAGTTTGGTGTAGCAAACATTAGTTTGTTGTAGCAAACATTAGTTTGTTGTAGCAAACATTAGTTTGTTGTAGCAAACATTAGTTTGTTGTAGCAAACATTAGTTTGTTGTAGCAAACATTAGTTTGTTGTAGCAAACATTAGTTTGTTGTAGCAAACATTAGTTTGTTGTAGCAAACATTAGTTTGTTGTAGCAAACATTAGTTTGTTGTAGCAAACATTAGTTTGTTGTAGCAAACATTAGTTTGTTGTAGCAAACATTAGTTTGTTGAGCAAACATTAGTTTGTTGTAGAAACATTAGTTTGTTGAGAAACATTAGTTTGTTGTAGCAAACATTAGTTTGTTGTAGCAAACATTAGTTTGTTGTAGCAAACATTAGTTTGTTGGAGAAACATTAGTTTGTTAGGAAACATTAGTTTGTTCATTAGTTTGTTGGAGTGCATTAGTTTTTTGAGGAACATTAGTTTGTTGTAGCAAACATTAGTTTGTTGTAGCAAACATTAGTTTTAATAGTACTATTCTTAGCGTAGTGTGGGTGTAGTGTTGGGTATAGCGGGAGTGTTGGGGTAGTGTTGGGTATAGCGGTGAGTGTTGGGTGTAGTGTTGGGTATAGCGGGTGAGTGTTGGGTGTAGTGTTGGGTATAGCGGGTGAGTGTTGGGTGTAGTGTTGGGTATAGCGGGGAGTGTTGGGTGTAGTGTTGGGTATAGCGGCGAGTGTTGGGTGTAGTGTTGGGTATAGCGGGCGAGTGTTGGGTGTAGTGTTGGGTATAGCAGGTGAGTGTTGGGTGTAGTGTTGGGTATAGCGGATGAGTATTGGGTGTAGTGTTGGGTATAGCGGATGAGTGTTGGGTGTAGTGTTGGGTATAGCGGATGAGTGTTGGGTGTAGTGTTGGATATAACGGGCGAGTGTTGGGTGTAGTGTTGGGTATAGCGGGTGAGTGTTGGGTATATCGGGTGAGTGTTGGGTGTAGTGTTGGGTATAGCGGGTGAGTGTTGGGTGTAGTGTTGGGTATAGCGGGTGAGTGTTGAGTGTAGTGTTGGGTATAGCGGGTGAGTGTTGGTTGTAGTGTTGGGTATAGCGGTGAGTGTTGGGTGTAGTGTTGGGTATAGCGGATGAGTGTTGGGTGTAGTGTTGGGATAGCGGATGAGTGTTGGGTGTAGTGTTGGGTATAGCGGGTGAGTGTTGGATGTAGTGTTGGGTATAGCATGTGAGTGTTGGGTGTAGTGTTGGGTATAGCGGGTGAGTGTTGGGTGTAGTGTTGGGTATAGCAGGTGAGTGTTGGGTGTAGTGTTGGGTATAGCGGGTTAGTGTTGGGTGTAGTGTTGGGTATAGCGGGTGAGTGTTGGGTGTAGTGTTGGGTATAGCGGGTGAGTGTTGGGTGTAGTGTTGGGTATAGCGGGTGAGTGTTGGGTGTAGTATTGGGTATAGCGGATGAGTGTTGTGTGTAGTGTTGGGTATAGCGGGTGAGTGTTGGGTATAGCGGGTGAGTGTTGGGTATAGCGGGTGAGTGTTGGGTGTAGTGTTGAGATAGCGGTGAGTGTTGGTGTAGTGTTGGGTATAGTGGGTGAGTGTTGGGTGTAGTGTTGGGTATAGGGGTGAGTGTTGGGTGTAGTGTTGAGTATAGCGGGTGAGTGTTGGGTGTAGTGTTGGGTATAGTGGGTGAGTGTTGGGTGTAGTGTTGGGTATAGCGGGTGATTGTTGGGTATAGTGTTGGATATGCGGGGGAGTGTTGGTTGTAATGTTGGGCATAGCGGGTGAGTGTTGGTAGTGTTGGGTATAGCGGGCGAGTGTTGGGTGTAGTGTTTGGGGAAAAGCGGTGAGTGTTGGGGTAGTGTTGGGTATAGCGGGAGTGTTGGGTAGTGTTGGGATAGGGGTGAGGTTGGGTATAGGGTGAGTGTTGGGTGAAATGTTGGGAATAGCGGTGAGGTTGGTTTGTGTTGGGTATAGTGGTGAGTGTTGTTGTAGTGTTGGGTATAGTGGGTGAGGTTGGTATAGGGGGAGGTTTGGTGTGGTTGGGAATAGCGGGAGTGTTTGTAGTGTTTATAGCGGTGAGTGTTGGGTGTGGTTGGGATAGTGGTGAGTGTTGGGGGTTTTTAATAGTGGTGAGGTTCATAGTGGGTGAGGTTGGGTGTGTTTGGGAATAGCGGGAGTGTTGGGTGTAGTGTTGGCATGCGGGTGAGTGTTGGGTTAGTGTTGGCAAGGGGATGTTGGTGTAGTGGGTATAGTGATGAGTGTTGGGTTATAGCGGTGAGGCTGTGTTAGTGTTGGGATGGGTGAGAGGTTGTAGTGTTGGTATAGCGGTGAGGTTTGTAGTGTTGGCATACGGTGATGTTGGGTAGGTTGGGATAGCGGGAGTGTTGGGGGTAGTGTTTTTTATAGCTGAGTGTTGGGTGTAGTTTGGGATAGCGGGGGAGGGGGTAGTGTTGGGTATAATGAGGTTGGGTAGGTTGGGATGGGGTGAGTGTTGGGGGAGTGTGGTATGGGGAGTGTTGGGGTATGTTAAGCGGGGAGGTTGGGGAGGTTGGAAGCTAAAAAAGGGGTGTTGGGTGTAGTTTGGGTATAAAGGGGGGAGGGGGTTGGTTAATGGGGAAAATGTTTGGGGAATAGCGGGGGTGTTTGGGGGGGTGAATAGTGGGGGAAGTTGGGTAGTTTGGGATAGTTGGGGGGGGGTGTTGTAAAAGTGGGGAGGTTTGCATTGTTTGGGATAGTGGGGAGGTTTGCATTGTTGGGGTAGTGGGGGGTTTGGGAAGTGGGGAGGGTATTGTTTATTTAAGGTTTGGGGGATGTTTTATTTTTTAGTGTAGTGGGATGGGAGGGTTGGGGAAAGGGGATGTGGGTAGGTTTATAGGGTGAGTGTTGGGGGTATGTTCATAGGGGTGAGTGTTGGGGTTTGGGTTTGGGGATAGGGGTGAGTGTTGGGGTAGTGTTGGGTATAGGGGGAGTGTTTGTATGTTGGGTATAGGGTGAGTGTTGGTATTGTTGGGATAGGGGGGAGGTTGGGGTTTGGGGTTGGGATAGCGGGGGGTGTTGGGTGTGGGGTTCAGCCCGGTATACACGAGTCTTTGACTTCGCAGTCAGCCCGGAGCCTTCCCCATATTGCGAAAAGGGCTTTTTTCACACTGCTATTGTCTGTCGTCCATTGTGGTGAGGTAATTAAATGTCTTTTTAACGGTAAAGTGTTTAAAGAAGGAAGGAGACGGCTTTGTGGGGGTGAATACCACGGATTTAGATCACTGCATAATTATAACGTCCGTGACGCACCCTCCGCAGGGCGCAGTGACGCACCACCCTCCTGTCGTAAGTGTTTACCCCCACCCCATTACTGTCTCATCCACGGTAAAAGTGTCTCTTATAAAGCAGTAACATTTTTTGCCTTTTTCATCAAGCAGTCCCCATTCATAAAAACCCAAAATTTGACTGTTTTTACATCATTCAGCAGATGTTTTTTTACTCACAAGAAGATCCACTCACCCACAGCAGATGATCCACTGTCTCTGTTATAAAGGACATGATCCATAGCGTCTCCTTCATAAAGCTGATATTCCACTGTATCATAAAGCAGATGATCCACTGTGTCTGCACCATAAAGCAGATGTTCTGCAGTGTCTGTCATAAAGCAGATATCCCACAGTACCACTGTCTTAAAGCAGATGTACTCTTGTACGACCCATGTGCTCCAGTATGGCTGTCATGAAACAGGTGTTCACGTGACTGCAGTAATGTATGTGCTCCACTGTAGTGTCCCTAATAAAACATAAACCGCTGTGCATTTTTTCTTCATCTTATAAATAACAAAATTTTGCATGACTGTGGCAGTGTGACACGTCAATGGTGCTGGTCTGACCAAAACATCGTCGTACGTTATTTGTGCATTGTTTCGGCCACATATAACAAAATCTCTGTTCTTTTAAACCTCGTGTTCTTTAAGTTGTATGAGATCCTCATCCTAAAACTTTGAAATTATTTGCGGGTTATTTCTAAAGGACATGTAGAAAAATATATTCTTGGTAAACTGTACAAGAAAATTCTCGTTACAAGCGACAGGCAGTGACGAGACTCGCTAATTTTAGTATTTTATTGTTTTGTAATGGGAATACGAAAAACACTACTTTTGTTTTTTATAGTACGAAAGAACATCCGAGGAAATAAAATGTGTAAGAGGTGGTAAATAAGGCAGCTGCATCTCCAGACCTAATTTAAGCTGTCAAAAAAGACGTCTGGTATATTTGTGTGCTTGACGCCACTAACATTCTCACATTCACAGCTGCCACAACCACCAAATTCTTATAATAAACTGATTTGTATATTACAGTATATATATTCCCACAAGGAAAATTCCTTTATGCTGGAAGTGTTTTTGGTTCAAGAAATTAATTAAACATCTTATCTTGTTTATTAAGTCTGAGTCTGATTGCTCCATGTTTCCCAAGGGTTGCATGACTCATACTGGTTTAGTGCTTCAAAATGATGATAAGAGAATTTATTATTATTATTTAGGGAGAAGCGCACAACCCATAGAGGCTATTCAGCGCCTCTGTGAATGGAAGGCAATCAATTTCGATCTTGGGCAAGGAAGACAAGCACAGGTCTTGCAGGAAGAGCCCCTCACAGGCATCAAGGAACCTCATTTGAGGGATTTATGAAGTTCCTCTCCAAAGTGCTATTTTCTGACTAATATGTGTAAGAATAATAAAAATAATTCCCTGGTGTACCTTGGTCGCTGTGCGATAAGAGCAAGGTATCCCCGTGTTGCATAACCCCAGACCCTGTACGTCAAGGTTCGTGCAGTTTGTGGAATAACTATACAATGCAATTAAATATTCCCATTTAAGTGAATCAGATATGGAATGTACAGGTTATCACATGTACATTAATATCAAAGTTTATCAATAAAATCGAAAATTAGGACATACAAACCACTAAAGTAAGTCTGACCTTCCACTATCACCAGCTTTGAAGCTAAACTGAATATGAATTCCGTTTTTATCAACAGAGATCAGTATCCTAAAATACTGCAACACAGCGTTGAAGCCGTGACAGATGGCATTATCATATATATCACCCATAAAGGGATAATGCACTTAGAAATTATCGCTGGAAAATCAAAACTAATTTTAATATAACCAGTGTCTTCCATAAAAATGCAAATTGGGACAAGTTGAGGCCAAATAAATCCAAACGTTTCTCTAAGTTAGATTTACCAGCGGTTAAAGTTTAAGTGTGGATGTACATAACGTAGAACAACGCAATAAAGTAAGTAACTTTCATTTATTTCTCATTACAAGAGACATTCTCCACTCTTTCTCAACGAAACCAATATAATAATAAAACTGGCAAATTAAGATGCACAAATGACCCACGAAATCGTAATAACACGATGGCAAACAAATCATACCACGGGTGGGGATAGAACCCGCGGTCAGAGAGTCATAAAACTCCAGACCGACGCGTTAACCACTGGGCCAGCTGGCTACAATAAGATTCAGCCATCTAGGTATATTTATACACCATAGGAAGGTTACCATAGGCACCACTGTGTCCACAAATGCAAGTTGGCGGCTTTGAGAGGACTTGAGATAGAGTTCGTCACGGCCACGCTGGCTGGAGATTCGTCTGTAAAAACTTGCATATGTGGTCACAGTGGTACCTATGGTAACCTTTCTATGGTGTATAAATATACCTAGTTGGATAAATCTTATTGTAGCCAGCTGGTCCAGTGCCTAGCGCGTCAGTCAGGATTTTTTGACTCTCTGACCGCGGGTTCTATCCCCGCCCGTGGTATGGCTTAAAATTCACAAATTCTAATATCGAGGTGAAACTTCTTTAAAGTGAAACTCATCAGCACTGAAAGTCTAAAGCCAACAAGAAGAGACATTCCTTAGTTATTGTACAGGATCCAACAAAATGTGCGCCTACACAGCCATAAGCTAAGAAATTTTCAGCCATTTCATAAGATGAATCAGTCATTTAAAAATGATGCACTTAATAATTGTTTTGTTATAAGGGGAAAGCGCTAAACCAGCAGGGGACATAGCACCTTCGGAAGGGGAGGCATTCAGATTCAATCCAGATCAAGAGCCCTCCATCAGCATCAATGGAAAATAATGCATTTCATGATTAAAAGTCACAACGCAACGTTAAGAACACCAGCCTTTTCCTAAGTGTGTTACACGAGTGTTGAAATTTTGCAGCCGCTTAGAGGGAAGAAAATCTGATCATTGGTAATGAAATATTGTTCATACGGCTTCCACATATGAAACTGACCCATAAATAAAAGATTCTTGAGTTTAAAACGAAAATTTTGGAGAAAAATAAATTGGTTAGAATGTTTTAAAAAGAGAAAAATCTACCAATGTTTAAATGAAAAATTCGATTTCTTTTTGTTTCCCTTTCTCATTTATATTCCTCCAAATTCTTTACAATTCTAGACGTAATTTTTTGTTTATTTTTTAAGACAATCCAGTTTCATAAAATTGCTTTAAAAAGGCAAAATTGTCAACCATACAGGCCAAAATTAACATATATATTTCCAGTTAACAAAGACCAGCATTTCTGGTTTTGAGGCCGATCAGAAGTCATTCTCTAGCTAATACCTGGGAAACAATTTAGTATAATTGGCAAATAGAATTTGTTAAAACTCAGTGACCGCCAAGCTTTATTTTAGTAAAACCCACCACTGAAGAAAGTTTGTTGAATATTGATGAATGTCATTATTTATTCAATAAAATTAGCAAATTAAACTAATGCCACTGAATAACAGGGCTAACCTAAAAATTTTAAGCTGACCAGATGAATCATTCTCCAGTTATGGCATGGATTTCAACGGTATATTGATCAATTTTCCGGCACGCATGCACACCGCAGTTCTTCCTAACATACACGATGTGCAGACACAAGTGTAACACCAACAGCAGGACTCCTGTATTTTGGTGTTTTACTGCCTTTAGTATCTTGCAGAGGTCAGTGATCACGACAGGGTCGGTGAACAACCCCACAAGCGAAAAAAATGCTCCCAAATTCAGAAACATGAGGAAAGACCACAATTTATTAAATTTGAAAATGCCAATATTTGCTAGAAGCAGTGAGGGAAACGTCAGCCCTATCTGACAGGCACCGCTGTTGCTATTAGTGATCATAATTATACAAATAACAACAGGATGAGTGGTGATCCCAAAGATGGAGATTGATGAGTGAGCTGCAGTGGAAGCCATACAGAGTGGGAAAAGAATAAAAACAAAAATTAGAGGAAGCATTAGCAGCATCAGGCATCCTTCTCGGGCACCTGTGGTGTTGCTGATACATAGGTTTGTGTCACAAAATAAGGAAAGTGCGAATATCTGATCAGAACAATGAAAACCTTAGAGGGACGAGTAAGTACATACGAGCGAGATACATAGCGAGTTCAATTTCTGGGATATCTATTTGGTTAAGGTCAGATGCAGAATGACACCGTCCCGGCAAGAACCACCACGAGTTTGCTGCCAGACAAGCAAGTATCACCTATTATGTGGTAGTAATTAAATTGCCGAGAGCTGCAGGTATCCTGCCATAGCTGGAGGTTAAAGGTCCACTCACCCCTAGATAGCATTGAAAGCCAGAAATTGAGAAATTAGCATTCAATAAGGAACAGAAATTGGTAGCAAGCAAGAGTCGAGGCGTGTGAGAAAGTAATTGTTAGCAAGACTCCGTGTACACTACAAGAGTAATTAGTCAGCAGCGTTCAATAATATCCTAGATAGGGAATAGTTGCATAATAGTAAATACAAACTAGGAATTCGTTATGGCCCAAAGGCCTAACACAGCTAAGTGAGGAAGAGGGGATAGGAGGGTAGTAACGGCATGTGCTCATGTACGGAAGACATAGCTCCCCACACCCAGACGCGCACACACCAAGTGACCGAATACATGTGTACACACACACACACACAGAGGGAGGGAGAGGGGGGGGAAGGCACTGCAATGGATCAGAGAATACTTGGCAGGGAGGCAACAACGAGTCATGGTACGCAACGAGGTGTCAGAGTGGGCGCCTGTGACGAGCAGGGTTCCACAGGGATAAATCCAAGGACTAGTGCTGTTTTTGGTATATGTGAATGACTTGACGGAAGGGATAGACTCAGAAGTGTCCCTGTTTGCAGATGATGTGAAGTTAATGAGTAGAATTAAATCGGATGAGGATCAGACAGGACTACAAAGAGACCTGGAAAGGCTGCAAGCCTGGTCCAGCAACTGGCTCCTCGATTTTAACCCCGTCAAATGCAATGTCATGAAGATCGGGGAAGGGCAAAGAAGACCGCAGATATAGTAAAGGCTAAGTGGCGAAAGACTGCAAACCGCACTCATGGAAAAGGATCTTGGGGTGAGTATAATATCGAGCACATCTCCTGAGTCACACATGAACCAGATAACTGCTGCAGTATATGGGCGCTTGGAAATAGCGTTCCGATACCTCAGTAAGGAATCGTTTCAAGACTGTACAGTGTACGTCAGGCCCATATTGGAGTATGCAGCACCAGTTTGGAACCCACACCTGGTCAAGAACGTCAAGAAATTAGAGAAAGTGCAAAGGTTCGCAACAAGACTAGTCCCAGAGCTAAGGGGGATATCCTACGAAGAAAGGTTAAGGGAAATCGGCCTGACGACACTGGAGGACAGCAGGGTTATGGGTGACATGATAGTGGCATATAAAATACTGCGAGGAATTAACAAGGTGGACAGACAGAGGATGTTCCAGAGATGGGACACAGAAACAAGGGGTCACAGTTGGAAGTTGAAGATTCAGATGAGTCAGAGATGTTAGGAGTCAGAGATGTTAGGAAGCAGAGTTGTCAGAAAGTGGAATAGCCTGGAGAGTGATGTAGTGGAGGCAGGATCCATACATATCTTTAAGAAGAGGTAGACATGAGAGAATGAACCTAGTAGCGACCAGCGAAGAGACGGAGCCAGGAGCTGTGAATCGACCTTTCCAACCACAATTAGACGAGTACACAGACAGACCGAGACAGACAGTGCAATGTATGATGTAAGTTTATAATGCAGTTAAACTTTAAATATCTGAAGTTAACAAGAAATATTCACAAGTTATCTCTTGAAAACTAAAATTCCAATTTCATCAATGAGACTAACAAATTGCGAAATACACAGCCTTAATCAAATTGATATCTTCCACCAAGAACCACAAGCTTTGAAACGAAGCTAGATAGGCATTCTTTATTTAGATCTCAGAGACCAGTTTCCTAACATCCATCGCACGTTATATTTGAAGTTAAAAACGTGGAAGTGTTGAAGTTAATCGGCGAGGCCCTCGGAAATTACGTCAAGAAAACCATTGTCAAATTCTTCAAAATAGATCATAAAAAATAAGGTATACTAGACCCTTCAGGCAAAATCATTCCAATCTTTTCTTTTAGGTAAAAAATTAAGTTTTATTTAAACTTTAGGCATATACAGTCTTTTACAAGAACTTGAGTTCACACATATATAACAGGCACATGCAAGTTTACATAAAAAAACCTACAAAGTAAATACTAACGGATTTCTGATCAAGAGAGAAATTCTTCAGTAATTCCACAGAAAACATGACAAATAAAATTGTCACATTATAACTTACATTCCATAAAATTAAGGAAGAACTTGAAGAATGAGACACTTATTCAACACATAGGAATATTTACTGACTGATGAAGCCACAGTGACTGATGAAGCCACAGTGACTGATGAAGCCACAGTGACTGATGAAGCCACAGTGACTGATGAAGCCACAGTGACTGATGAAGCCACAGTGACTGATGAAGCCACAGTGACTGATGAAGCCCCACAGTGACTGATGAAGCCACACAGTGACTGATGAAGCCACACAGTGACTGATGAAGCCACACAGTGACTGATGAAGCCACACAGTGACTGATGAAGCCACACAGTGACTGAACAGTGAGAGAGCCACACAGTGACTGATGAAGCCACAGTGACTGATGAAGCCACAGTGACTGATGAAGCCACAGTGACTGATGAAGCCACAGTGACTGATGAAGCCACAGTGACTGATGAAGCCACAGTGACTGATGAAGCCACACAGTGATGAAGCCACAGTGACTGATGAAGTCACACAGTGACTGATGAAGCCACAGTGACTGATGAAGTCACACAGTGACTGATGAAGTCACACAGTGACTGATGAAGCCACACAGTGACTGATGAAGCCACAGTGACTGATGAAGCCACACAGTGACTGATGAAGCCACACACTGACTGATGAAGCCACACACTGACTGATGAAGCCACACACTGACTGATGAAGCCACACACTGACTGATGAAGCCACACAGTGACTGATGAAGCCACACAGTGACTGATGAAGCCACACATTGGCTTCATCAGTCCAATACAAAGAACAGTGTAAGGTTCTTGGGTTTAATGAGGGTGTTAGAATCTATTAGGCTTCTTGAGAAGGTTGACAGATTATCTGCTTCTTGTGTGCACAGAGGTAAAAAGGACGCGAGTGTATTGATAGTCCTGTCAATACATATTCTAGGAATATGTATTTACGTTCTTAGAATTTTATACCAGCTTGACCTGGATCAAGTTCCCCCGAGCTCAGACGAGACATATTAAATGTTTGCAAACATTATGAATTACATTGATTATTTACTGTCATGGTTATAATTTTTCTTTCCTATATATTCCACATGCCTCTTTGCTCTTCCATCCCATTCATTCTTTCTTTCCATTTCACTCTTTAGGCTTCTTATATTTCTCCATATATTTGACCTCCCTTTCCTATCTTTACCCACTTAACCGAAGTATATACTTCATCTCGCCCTTGTCTCTCCTTCACCCATATCTCTCCCTTCCCCCTCCTTTGTTTTTTTCTACTTACTCTGTCTCGTCTTTGTCTATATCCCCTCCCAGTTTCTTTCTTCCTCTTCTACTCTCTCTTCCCGCTCATTCTTGTCTCCTTCTTCCCACCAAACTTTCACCATCCCTTCTTACCAATCTCTGTCTCAATCTCTGTCTCTCTCTCTCTTTCTCCCTATCCTTTCTCTCTCTCTTGCCAGTCATATACCTCTTCTCCACATTTCCTTCTATCTTCTATCTCACTTCCTTTTCCTTCTCATACCTTTTCCCATTTTTTCCATCTTCCTTCAATTCCTTTTTCTTCCTTGTCTCTTGCATCTCTACTTCTCTTCCCTCCCCCCTCAGCTTTTCCCTTTTATTCTTCCCTCCCTTTTAATTTCCCTCACCGTTTCATTCGCACACTCCCTCTCTCATCCAGTTTTTAACCTCCACTCCGTGTCACTCCCTTCCTCCCACCATCTCTCTCTCACTCCCTACCTTCCTTCCTCCCACCATCTGTCTCTCACTCCCTTCCTTCCTCCCACCATCTGTCTCTCACTCCCTACCTTCCTCCCACCATCTCTCTCTCACTCCCTACCTTCCTTCCTCCCACCATCTGTCTCTCACTCCCTACCTTCCTCCCACCATCTGTCTCTCAAGTACCTTCCCCCTCGTCATTTTGCACTTAATCAAATCCTGACGTGTTGCCACGTCCACAAGACGTCCTGCATGGTGATGACATGCATGCGGGGAGCCCAAGATCAACAAAATGTGAGGTGTAATACTAGTGGTGGTAGAAGTAGTAGTGATATAAGAAGTAGTAGTAGTAATACAATAAGGTAGAACAATCAATATGCACATGAGTAAAAGGTGATAAAACAAATACTTGGGTAGTATAACAATAGGTTAGACAAATATTTCTTCTGGAGGTTGGAATAGAGAAGGCCTGTAGGAGTGTTCCACATCTACGATGTGCTTGTGTTGAATTAGCAGGAGAGACTATGTGATGGTATGGTTAACTGTTTTCAGGAGGATTCTTGCTAAGACTTCAGAGATGGTGAAGCTGCCTTTGTTTTGTTTAATTGTGTTAGAAACAGCGATAAGTGCTGATTCAAGGCACTTGCGTCTACGGAAATTAGTTTCTTTAATTACTAGTCGGGCGTCTTTGAATTTCATGAGATGTTTGTTGGAATTTCGGTGTTGTACGCACTCCTACAGGCCTTCTCTATTCCAACCTCCAGCAGAAATATTTGTCTAACCTATTGTTATACTACCCAAGTATTTGTTTTATCACCTTTTACTCATGTGCAATTTGATTGTTCTACCTTATTGTATTACTACTACTACTACTTATATCACTACTACTTCTACCACCACTAGTATTACACCTCACTTGGAGAGTATATATATCCTCTGTGTCCATGTATCGCTTGTAACTGCTTGACAAAGCTCCTGGAGAGCGAAACGTTGCCACATTAAATAAGAACATAAGAAATGAGGAACACTGCAGCAGGCCTGTTGGCCCATACTAGGCAAGTCCTTCACAATCCGTCCCACTAACAGAATATTTGCTCAACCCAATTTTCAATGCTACCCAAGAAATAAGCTTTGACAATTCTACCCACTCATGCGCGAGTCCCACTCAAATCCAACCCCTCTCACTCATGAATTTATCCAACCTAAATTTGAAACTACCCAAGGTCCTAGCTTCAATAACCCTACTAGGCAGACTGTTCCACTCATCAACTACCCTATTTCCAAACCAAGACTTTCCTATATCCTTTCTAAATCTAAACTTATCTAACTTGAATCCATTATTGCGGGTTCTCTCTTGGAGAGATATTAAGAACATAAGAACATAAGAAAGGAGGAACACTGCAGCAGGCCTGTTGGCCCTATTAGCAGGTCCTTCACAATCCGTCCCACTAACAGAATATTTGCTCAACCCAATTTTCAATGCTACCCAAGAAATAAGCTTTGACAATTCTACCCACTCATGCGCGAGTCCCACTCAAATCCAAGGGTTTCCTTGCTTGATAGAACCAAGTCAAGTAGGTTATTTCCCCTTGTAGGTTCTGTTACAAACTGCTTCAAAAAGCAATCCTGAACTACTTCTAAAAAGTCGTTAGATTCTAAATTCCCTGTCATGAAATTCCAATCAATCTGACTAAAGTTAAAGTCCCTAGAATTACTACGTTATCGTGTCTTGTGGCCTTAACAATTTCCTCCCAAAGTAGTCTCCCTTGTTCCCTATCTAAGTTTGGAGGACGGTAAATCACGCCTAAAATCAATTTTTCACACCCCTCTGAAAATTCTATCCAGACAGACTCTGTATGTGTTAATTCAGACTTTATACCCGTTTTTATGCAACAATTTAAATGATCACGGACATAGAGTGCCACCCCACCCCCTTTCCCGATACTTCTGTCTACTTGGAACAATTTAAAACCCTGAATGTGACATTCGGCAGGCAAGTCCCGATTTTTCATATTAAACCATGTCTCAGTTATTGCAAAAACATCAATATTACCCGTACTTGCAACTAATCTCAACTCGTCCATCTTATTCCTAGCACTACGACTATTGGTGTAATATATATTTAGAGCCCTCCTTTCTCTTTACCCTTCCTGCTCATCTCTGAAAATTGGGTTGAGCAAATATTCTGTT
>WNWK01030053.1:0-23824 GCA_009830355.1 Cherax destructor
TGTGCAAGTTTGGTACTACATAATCTCTCGAGAATTTTCCAAGTGTATATAATAATGTATCTCTCCCGCCTGCGTTCCAGGGAGTACAGGTTTAGGAACTTCAAGCGTTCCCAGTAATTGAGGTGGTTTATCGCAGTTATGCGTGCCGTGAAGGTTCTCTGCACATTTTCTAGGTCAGCAATTTCACCTGCCTTGAAAGGTGCAGTTAGTGTGCAGCAATATTCCATCCTAGATAGAACAAGCGACCTGAAAAGTGTCAACATGGGCTTGGCATCCCTGGTTTTGAAGGTTCTCATTATCCATCCTGTCATTTTTCTAGCAGATGCGATTGCTACGGTGTTATGGTCCTTGAATGTGAGATCCTCTGACATGATCACTCCCAGGTCTTCGACATTAGTTTTTCGCTCTATTTTGTGGTTGGAATTTGTTTTGTACAGTGGACCCCCGAGTTTCGAAAGGTTCTTACTTCGTAAACTTCGTGTTTCGTAAGCTTTTTACGACTTCGAGAATCGTAAAACCGCTCGTGTTTCGTAACGTAATAGACCTGTCCGCCTGCTCCGCGCCTGCGCGGACGCAGAACGCCGCCAGTGAAGCGTTGTTTACCATTGAGAGAACATTACCTACGCGCTCTTTCAAACATTCACACTACATTTGGTGTTTTTTGGTGATTTAGTGATTGTCACTGTGAAATAAGTCACCATGGGTCCAAAAGCTTCCTAGTGGCACCCTGTGGTAAAGAAAGTGAGGAACACCATCGAACTGAAGAAAGAGATTATAGAAAAATATGAGAGTGGCGTACATCTGAGTGATCTTGCCAGGATGTACAACAAAACCCCTTCTACTATCGGCTCTAT
The DNA here is from genome assembly GCA_009830355.1 of Cherax destructor. Taxonomy (NCBI): domain Eukaryota; kingdom Metazoa; phylum Arthropoda; class Malacostraca; order Decapoda; family Parastacidae; genus Cherax; species Cherax destructor. Next base: position 855 of record WNWK01030053.1, read on the forward strand.
CCTGGCAAAGAGAAATGAGATCAAGGAAGCTAATGTTGCAAAAGGGGTTGATATGTAACGAAAAATAGATCGAAAACAGTGGATGAGGTTGAGAAGTTGTTGTTGGTGTGGATCCATGAAAAACAGAGAGCGGGTGATAGTGTTTCCATGGCGATAATTTGTGAAAAGGCAAGGAAGTTGCACGCATATCTTGTCAAGACAATGCCTGCAACCAGTGGTGAGGCAAGTGATTTTAAAGCCAGCAAAGGCTGGTTTGACAGGTTTAAGAAACGTAGTGGCATACACAGTGTTGTGAGGCATGGTGAGGCAGCCAGCTCAGACAAACGTGCAGCTGAAAAATTTGTGCAGGAATTCCAGGGGTTCGTAGAGGCTGAACAATTCCTCCCCCAACAAGTGTTTAACTGTGATGAAACAGGCCTGTTTTGGAAGAAAATGCCCAACAGGACCTACATTACTCAGGAGGAAAAGGCACAGCCAGGACACAAGCCTATGAAAGACAGGCTAACTCTCATGTTTTGTTCTAATGCTAGTGGTGATTTTAAAGTGAAGCCTTTACTGGTGTATCACTATGAAAATCCCAGACCCTTCAAGAATCACAGTGTTGACAAGAATAATTTGTGTGTGCATTGGAAGGCTAACACCAAGGCATGGGTCACTACGGAGATTTTCAAGGAATGGGTGACTGGAGTGTTTGGCCCTACTGTGAAGAAATACCTCTTGGAAAAGAAATTGCCACTCAAGTGCCTCCTGATACTGGACAATGCTCCTGCTCACCCTCACAACTTGCAAGAGTGTTTGTCTGACAAGTTTAATTTCATCAGAGTGAAGTTCTTGCCTCCTAACACCACTCCTCTCCTCCAGCCCATGGACCAGCAGGTCATTTCCAACTTCAAGAAACTGTACACCAAAGCACTGTTTGAAAAGTGCTTTGAAGTGACCTCGGACACTGAGTTGACCCTAAGAGAGTTCTGGAAAGATCACTTCAACATTGTGCAATGCATACGCCTTATAGGTAAGGCTTGGGAGGGAGTGACTTCAGGACTTTGAACTCTGCTTGGAGACCATTGTGGCCAGGTTGTGTCCAACAGAGGGATTTTGAAGGATTTGAGGCTGACCCTGACCTTGACCCTGACGACCCTGTGCCTGTTGTGGACTCTATTGTGGCATTGGGGAACAACCTGGGGTTGGAGGTGAGTGGTGAGGATGTGGAAGAGTTGGTGGAGGCCCACAGGGTAGAGCTAACAACTGAAGAGCTGCAAGAGCTTCATCTGGAACAGCAACAGACCACAGCTGAGGTTATTGCTTCAAAGGAGGAGGATGAGAGACAGAAGAAGGTGCCCTCTTCAGTGCTTAAGGAGATGTGTACAAAGTGGAATGAGTTGCAGACATTTGTTGAAAGACACCACCCTGAGCAAGCTGAAATGAGCCTTCTGTGCAGCCACTTCAGTGACAGAGCCATGTCACACTTCAGGAAAGTGTTGAAGGGTCGCCAGAAACAGAGGACTCTGGACAGTTACTTCACCAGGCAGGGGTCTGGTGACTCTCAAGCTGGTCCTAGTGGCATTAAAAGACCCAGAAGGGAAGTAACCCCAGAGAGAGCTTTGACACCTGAAGTCCTTTTGGAGGGGGATTTCCCTTCCAACCACTAACTCCCTGCCCCTTTCAGCAACTCTACCTTCCAGATGCCTGCAACTCTTCAATAAAGGTAAGTAAATGTATATATATATTTTTTGTTTTTAATTTAGTAGGTGAATATTTTTTTGTGGAACGGATTAATTGTATTTACATTATTTCTTATGGGAAATAATGGTTTGAATTTCGAAATACTCGACCCCAAGCACAGATTCACTAGCTTGTTACCAAACGATTTTGCTCTGGGTCACTCCAGTTATATCTCGCCCAAAATAATAGAGATGTCCAACACAACGAAGATTTTTCAACAAAACTAGCTCCTGGAACGGATTAATTACGATACTCGGGGGTCCACTGTACTCCGATGAGATTTTAATTTCCTCACGTTTTCCATATCTGAGTAATCGAAATTTCTCATCATTGAACTTCATATTGTTTTCTGCAGCCCATTTAAAGATTTGGTTGATGTCTGCTTGGAGTCTTGCAGTGTCTTCAACGGTGGACACTGTCATGCAGATTCGGGTGTCATCTACAAAGGAAGATACTGCACTGTGGCTTATATCCCTGTCTATGTCCGATAAGAGGATGAGGAACAGGATGGGAGTGAGTACTGTGCCTTGTGGAACAGAGCTTTTCACTGTAGCTGCCTCAGACTTTACTCTGTTGACTATTACTCTTTGTGTTCTACTTGTTAGGAAATTATAGATCCATCTACCAACATTTCCTTTTATTCCTTTATCACGCATTTTGTGTGCTATTACACCATGGTCACACTTGTCAATGGCTTTTGCAAAGTCTGTGTATATAACATCTGCATTCTGTTTGTCTTCTAGTGCATCCAGGACCTTGTCGTAGTGGTCCAGTAGTTGGGACAGACAGGAGCGACCTGCTCTAAACCCATGCTGCCCTGGGTTGTGTAATTGATGAGTGGTGATCTTACTTCTGAGAACCCTTTCAAAGATTTTTATGATATGGGATGTTAGCGCTATTGGTCTGTAGTTCTTTGCTATTGCTTTACTGCCCCCTTTGTGGAGTAGGGCTATGTCTGTTGTTTTTAGTAACTGCGGGACGACCCCAGTGTCCATGCTCCCTCTCCATAGGATGTTAAAAGCACATGATAGGGCTTCTTGCAGTTCTTGATGAACACGGAGTTCCATGAGTCTGGGCCTGGAGCGGAGTGCATGGGCATGTCATTTATTGCCTTTTCGAAAGTCATTTGGCGTCAGGGTAATGTCAGATAGGCTTCCGTCTACCAAGTTCTGTGTCTTCGACTCTTAGTCTGGTTAACGGCTCGCTAAAAACTGAGTCATACTGGGACTTTAGTAACTCACTCATTTCCTTGCTGTCATCTGTGTAGGACCCATCCTGTTTAAATAGGGGCCCAATACTGGATGTTGTTCTCCACTTTGATTTGGCATAAGAAAAGAAATACTTTGGGTTTCTTTCAATTTCATTTATGGCTTTTAGTTCTTCCCGCATTTCTTGATTCCTGTAAGATTCCTTTAGTTTTAATTCGATGTTTGCTATTTCTCTGACCAGTGTCTCCCTACGTATTTCAGACATTTTGGCCTCTTGTAGCCGCTCCATTATTCTTTGCCTTCGCCTGTATAGGGAGTGCCTATCTCTTTCTAGTTTACATCTCCTCCTTTTCCTTAAGGGAATTTGCCTTGAGCAAACCTCAAGTGCCACAGAGTTAATTTGTTCTAGACATAGGTTAGGATCCGTGATGATTAGGCTATCTTCCCAGTTATATCATTTAGGACTTGGTTTACTTGGTCCCACCTTATTTTTTGTTATTGAAGTTGAATTTGGAGAAGGCTCCCTCGCGACTGATCACATTTTGTCGATCTGGGGCTCCCCGCATACATGTCTGGACCTCTATTATGTTGTGATCTGAGTATATTGTTTTTGAAATGATGACATTTCGTATCAGATCATCATTGTTGGTAAAGATGAGGTCCAGCGTATTCTCTAATCTTGTAGGCTCTACTATTTGCTGGTTTAAGGTGAATATGGCGCAGAGATTTAAAAGTTCTTGTGTGTGCGAGTTTTCGTCTGAGCTGCCTCCTGGTGTTATCTCTGCTACCACATTGTTTGCAATATTCCTCCATTTTAGGTGCCTTAGGTTGAAATCCCCCAGGAGCAAGATGTTGGGGGCAGGAGCTGGAAGGTTTTCCAGACAGTGGTCAATTTTCAGAAGCTGTTCCTGGAATTGTTGGGACATTGCATCCGGAGGCTTGTATACAACCATGATGACCAGGTTTTGATTCTCGACCTTTACTGCTAATACTTCAACTACATCATTTGAGGCATAACTCGGTAACAGTCCCTGATTTTCGCTTAGCAGATTACAATGGGCTTAAAGAACAACTATCATCTGTGGACTAGGGTAACAAAGAGAACTATCAATATGACAGCTTTCTAAACACTATACAGTGGACCCCCGGCTAACGAAAGGTTTAGATAATGAAAAAATTGCTTACCGAAAGCTTTTTTTTGCTCTCGGACAGCGAAAAAAGCTCGGATAGCGAAACGTATTAGACCTGTCTACCTGCTCCGCGCCTGCGCAGGACGCCCGCCAGTGAAGCGTTGTTTACCATTGAGAGAAGATTACCTAGCGTGCTCTTTCAAACATTCACAATACATTTGGTGTCTTTTTTGGTGGTATATAGTGATTGTCACTGTGAAATAAGTCACCATGGGTCCAAAGAAGCTTCCTAGTGGCACCCCTGTGGTAAAGAGAGTGAGGAACACCATCGAACTGAAGAAGGAGATTGTTGAAAAATATGAGAGTGGCGTACGTCTGAGTGATCTTGCCAGGATGTACAAGAAAAGTGCATCTACTATCGGCACTATCCTGGCAAAGAGAAATGAGATCAAGGAAGCTAATGTTGCAAAAGGGGTTGATATGTTAACGTAACAAAGATAGAAAACAGTGGATGAGGTTGAGAAGTTACTGATGGTGTTGATCAATGAAAAACAGATAGTGGGTGATAGTATTTCCATGGTAATAATTTGTGAAAAGGCAAGGAAGTTGCACGCAGATCTTGTCAAGACGATGCTTGCAAAATGGTTTACAAAACTGAGGTAGTTCAAAATATTTAAGAATTAACAATTAGTTTATATATGTACTAATGGAAATGGTGCCATGTTGGCATGATACATTTTCTATATTGGAGTGTCTTAGGCAAACTTATGACTAGCTTAAGAATTATGAAGCAATAGTTGTATTAGAATTTTGTTTACAGTCATGTGCAAATTAAGGGGAATCACAGATACAGTGGAACCCCGCCTAACGAACGCTCCACATAGCGAACAAATCGTGTAACGAACGCTTTTTTCGCAAAATATTTTTCTCATGTAGCGAACATTTACTCGTGAAGCGAACCGTACCAGACCTGTCCGCCTGCCCCGCGCTTGCGTGGTGAGGCAGACAGGACACCAGTCAAGCATTGTTTACACTTGAGAGAACATACCCAGCATGCTCTTTCAAACATTCACAATACTTTTGTTGTGTTTATTATTGGTTAAGTGATTGTCACTGTGAAATAAGTCACCATGGGTCCAAAGAAGCTTCCTAGTGGCACCCCTGTGGTAAAGAGAGTGAGGACCACCATTGAACTGAAGAAAGAGATTGTAGAAAAATATGAGAGTTGCGTACGTGTGAGTGAGCTTGCCAGGATGTACAACAAAAACAAATCTAGTATTGGCACTATCCTGGCAAAGAGAAATGAGATCAAGGAAGCTAATGTTGGAAGATATTGTGGCATTGGGGAACAGCCTGGGGTTGGAGGTGAGTGGTGAGGATGTGAAAGAGTTGGTGGAGGAGCACAGGGTAGAGCTAACAACTGAAGAGCTGCAAGAGCTGGAACTGGAACAGCATCTGACCAGAGCTGAGGTTATTGCTTCACAGGAGGAGGGAGAGAGAGTGAAGGAGGTGCCTTCTTCAGAGATTAAGGAAATGTGTTCTATGTGGAGTAGGTTGAGACATTTGTTGAAAAACACCACACTGAGCAAGCTGAAATGAGCCATCTGTGCAACCACTTCAGTGACAGAGCCATGTTGAACTTCAGGAAAATATTAAAGAGTCGCCATAAACAGAGGACTGTGGACAGTTATTTCACGAGGCAGGAATCCAGTGACTCTCAAGCTGGTCCTGGAGTTTACCTGGAGAGAGTTCCAGGGGTCAACGCCCCTGCGGCCCGGTCTGTGACCAGGCCTCATGTTGGATCAGAGCCTGATCAACCAGGCTGTTACTGCTGGCCGCACGCAGTCTAACGTACGAACCACAGCCTGGCTGGTCAGGCACTGACTTTAGGTGCCTGTCCAGTGCCTGCTTGAAGACAGCCAGGGGTCTATTGGTAATCCCCCTTATGTATGCTGGGAGGCAGTTGAACAGTCTTGGGCCCCTGACACTTATTGTGTTGTCTCTCAAACGTGCTAGTGGCACCCCTGCTTTTCATTGGGGGATGTTACATCGTCTGCCGAGTCTTTTGCTTTCGTAGGAAGTGACACTCGTGTGCAAGTTTGGTACTAATCCCTCTAGGATTTTCCAAGTGTATATAATAATGTATCTCTCCCGCCTGCATTCCAGGGAGTACAGGTTTAGGAACTTCAAGCATTCCCAGTAATTGAGGTGGTTTATTGTAGTTATGCATGCCGTGAAGGTTCTCTGTACATTTTCTAGTTCAGCAATTTCACCTGCCTTGAAAGGTGCAGTTAGTATGCAGCAATATTCCAGCCTAGATAGAACAAGCGACCTGAAAAGTGTCAACATGGGCTTGACATCCCTGGTTTTAAAGGTTCTCATTATCCATCCTGTCATTTTTCTAGCAGATGCGATTGCTACAGTGTTATGGTCCTTGAAGATGAGAGCCTGTCATGATCACTCCCAGGTCTTTGACATTAGTTTTTTGCTCTATTGTGTGGTTGGAATTTGTTTTATACTCCAATGAGATTTTAATTTCCTCACGTTTTCCATATCGGAGTAATTGAAATTTCTCATCATTGAACTTCATATTGTTTTCTGCAGCCCATTTAAAGATTTGGTTGATGTCTGCTTGGAGTCTTGCAGTGTCTTCAATGGTGGACACTGTCATGCAGATTCGGGTGTCATCTGCAAAGGAAGACATGGCACTGTGGCTGATATCCCTGTCTATGTCCGATATAAGGATGAGGAACAGGATGGGAGCGAGTACTGTGCCTTGTGGAACAGAGCTTTTCACCGTAGCCGCCTCAGACTTTACTCTGTTGACTACTACTCTTTGTGTTCTACTTGTTAGGAAATTATAGATCCATCTACCAACTTTTCCTGTTATTCCTTTATCACACATTTTGTGTGCTATCACACCATGGTCACACTTATCAAAGGCTTTTGCAAAGTCTGTGTATATAACATCTGCATTCTGTTTGTCTTCTAGAGCATCCAGGACCTTGTCGTAGTGGTCCAGTAATTGGGACAGACAGGAGCGACCTGCTCTAAACCCATGCTGCCCTGGGTTGTGTAATTGATGGTTATCTAGATGAGTGGCGATCTTGCTTCTTAGAACCCTTTCAAAGATTTTTATGATATGGGACGTTAGCGCTATTGGTCTGTAGTTCTTTGCTAATGCTTTACTACCGCCTTTGTGGAGTGGGGCTATGTCTGTTGTTTTTAGTAACTGCGGGACGACCCCTAGTGGCATTAAAAGAAAAAGAAGGGAAGTAACCCCAGATAAGGACTTGTTACCTGAAGTCATTATGGAGGGGGATATCCCTTCCAAACACTAACACACTCTCCCTGTCATCCTCCCTATCTTCCAGATGCCTGCAACTCTCTTCAATAAAGGTAAGTAAATGTTATTTATTAATCTGTTTTTTATTATTTAGTATTAAAATGTATTTTTTGTGAATATTTTTGGATGTCTGGAACGGATTAATTGTATTTACATTATTTCTTATGGGAAATAAGGTTTTGAATTACGAACTTTTCGTGTTAAGAACTAGCTCCTGGAATGGATTAAGTTCGTTAGTTGAGGGTGTATTTTGCTGTGGATATGTGCAAGATAAAGTAGTTTTCATGTGGTTAGCTACCGGTTGGGTGCGTAAGTGAGATAAGATGTTTTTTAACGGTGCTTTTGAAAATGGAGGTTGTGTCTGCAGTTCTAGAGTTTTCAGGCAGGGAGTTCCAGATTTTAGGCCCTTTTATGTAGTACATTGAATTTTTGTATAGATTTAGCCGGACACGGGGAATGTCAAAGAGATGTTTGTGTCTGGTATTATGTCTATGGGTCCTGTCACAACTATCAAGAAAGTTTAGTTCAGGGTTAATGTTAGAATTTATGGTTCTATAAATGTAGATTGCAGAGTAGTAAGTGTGGATGTTCTGAACAGTGAGTAAGTTTAGGTCTTTGAAGAGTGGGGGGGGGATGTTGCCTAGCGTTTAATTGCGTGATAATTCTTAATGCAGCTTTTTGTTGGGTTATTATTGGCTTTAGGTGGGTAATTGCTGTTGATCCCCAAGCACAAATGGCATATGTGAGGAAGGGATAGATGAGTGAATAGTATAGTGTGAGTAGGGGTGATTGTGGTACATAGTAACGTATCTTAGAGAGGATCCCACAGTTTTGGACACTTTCTTTGTTATGTGTTGGATATGAGTGCTGAATTTCAGGTTGCTGTCGAGGTGAAGGCCCAGGAATTTGCCCACATTATGTTTAGCAATAGGAGTGTTGTTGATCTTAATGTTTAATTGTGCATCACCTGCTCTGTTTCCAAACATAATATAGAAGGTCTTATCAGTGTTGAGTGTAAGTTTATTGGCTGTTATCCATGTAGATATTTTTAGTAATTCATCGTTAACAATGGTGTTGAGTGTGGCAAGATTTGGGTGGGAGATGACTTAAGTCGTGTTGTCAGCAAAGAGTATTGGTTTCAGGTGTTGTGATACATTGGGAAGATCATTCATGTATAAGAGGAAGAGCTAAACCACAGGGTTATACAGCGCTGCAGGTTATTGTAGGATGCAGGGAGTGAGTTGTAAGAGGAGATGGACGATTAGTAGGGTATGGAGTGCAGATGACGGTGGGTAGTGCAGGGGAGGGGTAGCAGAGATCGAGTAGAAGGGACTAGGGAGGTGCTAGAGGTATAATCTTCAGAGTTTGTGTAGAAGTCAGTTTCTGTCAAAAGTCAGAGAGTCAGGATTAAAGAGGGTCCATCTGCAAGAAGGAAGGTAAAGAAAGGGCCGCAGAGCGAAGCGTCGTTGAGGTAAATTCTGCGGCTCGTTGATAGAGTGGCAGTCCAACAGGATATGTCAACAGACACTGGAACCTGACAATAAAAAAAAAAAAAAAAAAAAAAAAAAAAAAAAAAAAAAAAAAAAAACGGTGGGTAGTGCAGGGGTGGAGGGTAGCAAGAGATCGTGGTAGAAGGGACTAAGGGAGGTGCTAGAGGCATAATCTTCAGAGTTTGTGTAGCAAGTCAGTTTCTGTCAAAAAGTCAATGAGAGTCAGGATTAAAGGAGGGTCCATCTGCAAGAAGGGAAGGTAAAAAAAGGGGCCGCAGAGCGAAGACGTCGTTGGAGGTAAATTCTGCGCGCTCGTTGATAGAGTGGGCAGTCCAACAGGATATGTCGAACAGACACTGAACCTGACAATGCTCACAGAGAGGGGCAGGGAGCCTCTCCATGAGATACCCGTGAGTAAGACGAGTGTGGCCGATGCGAAGACGGGAGAGAGTAGTCTCCCAACCTCGACATTGGTGACAAGAAGAAGGCCAGAAACCTATAATCGGTTTAATAGAATGAAGTTTGTTATTCAGCAGGTCAGACCAGCGTTGTTGCCAACGGGTGCGAAGGTGGGTAGCAATGACCGCAAAATAGTCCGTGAAAGGAACACCTCTATATGAAACTGGAAGGTCATGTACTGCTGACCGCGCAGCAGTGTCTGCCTGTTCATTGCCCTGTACGTCAACATGACCAGGGACCCAACAAAAACAATATCTTTATGCTTGCTAAAGATACGGCGTAACCAAAGGTGGATACGAAGAACTAGGGGTGAGGTGTATCAATTTTACGGATAGCCTGTAAAGCACTAAGGGAGTCTGAAACGACCACAAATGGTGACTCAGGCATAGATGCAACGGATAAGTGCCACAAGAATGGCATACAATTCAGCCGTAAATATGCTAGCCGAGGGTAATAGATGCCCTCGACAACGCTGTCCGGAAACACTGCTGCGAATCCGACGCCGTCAGATGACTTTGAACCATCGGTGTATACTGCGATGGCATGGGAATGAGAACGGAAGTGGTCTAGAAAGAAAGAGCGAGAAGCCGCCGTAGGTAGTTGGGCTGCCAAGGTAGAGGAATAGAACAGACACGGACAGCAGGAACTTCCCAAGGGGTAGGGAAAGGAGATGTCACATGAACATATAGAGGTGGGAGCTGAAGGGAAGACACGAGTGAATGTAGACGAAGAGAAAAGGGACGAAGTAAGCAGGGCGACAACAAATAAGAGCGCCTACTAACATCTGTAACAATCCTATACATGGAAGGATTGCGGAGGTTATGAGAGCGAACATAATAGCGAATGCAATGTGCATCTCGATGATCGGACAAGGATGGAATGTTCGCTTCTACATAGAGGCTCTCAACAGGGGAAGAACGAAAAGCACCAAGGCATAAGCGTAATCCCTGGTGATGGATGGGGTTAAGGCTGGAAAGAGTGGCAGGAGAAGCTGCCGAATATATCTGGTCACCATAATCGAGTTTCGATAAAATTAGGGCCGAATGTAGGCGAAGGAGAGTTCTACGATCAGCCCCCCATGAAAGATGTGCGAGGGTTTTAAGGAGGTTCAGCCGGCTATGACAAGTCACCTTCAGAGAGGTAATGTGAGGTTTCCAGGACAATCTGCGGTCAAACAGGAGGCCGAGAAACCTGACTGTATCACGTTCTGGGATACGTGAGCCGTATAGGTACAATGGATGATCAGAGACCACTGAACGTCTAGTGAACGTAATTTGACGAGTTTTGCCACTAGAAAATTTAAACCCGTGAGTGGTGGCCCAATCAGAAACCTGGTTGATGGCATGCTGGAGGGAAACTGCAATGAGGTGACAGTCAGCACCTGCACAAGCTATAGCAAAGTCATCCACATAGAGCGATGACCAAATATTGGATGGGAGAACAGATGCCAGATTATTTATAGCAAGCAGAAAGAGTGTTGTGCTCAGAACACATCCCTGGGGGACACCTTCAGCTTGGACAAATTCCGGGGAGAGTTCATTACTAACCCGGACCCGGAAATGTCTGTCAGTTAAGAAGGCCTTAAGAAAGAATGGTAGGTTGCCTCGGAGGCCTAAGGAGTGGGCCTGGGCCAAGATATTATATCTCCAAGTTGTGTCATAAGCCTTCTCAAGGTCGAAAAAGATAGCGATAACCGAATGGTTATTCGCAAAGGCATTACGAATATACGTATCCAAGCGCAGCAAGGGGTCAATGGCAGAATGGCCCTTACGGAAGCCATATTGACTAGGGGAGAGACTATTGTCTCTAAATACCACATCAAACGTCTATTAACTAGATGTTCCATCACCTTGCAAATTGCACTGGTAAGAGCGATGGGACGGTAGTGAGAGGAATCACGTCCCGTAGTACCTGGTTTTCGAAAAGGGAGAACAATAGCAGACTTCCACAGCTGGGGAAGAACTCCTTGCGACCATATGAGATTAAAGAGTCGTAAGAGGACAGTAAGAGCAGACTGATGTAAATGCTGTAGCATACGAATATGTATGCCGTCTGGCCCAGCTGCCGATGATCGGCAAGCAGAGAGTGTTGCCTCCAGTTCTTGAAGGGTAAAAGGCACATTATAGGATTCTTCTCTAAGAGAAGAAAAATCTAAGGGCTTTAACTCGCTGGCAGACTTAGAAGAAAGGAACGAGGGGCATAGATGTAGCCCGAGAAATGCGAACGAGATGATTACCAATTTTAGTGGCAACGGCAAGAGGGTGTGCTATATCGACACCAGCAACCTGAAGAACAGGAGCCGGGTCGGGGGAGAATTTACCACTTAATTTCCGCACTTTCTTCCAGACTACACTCATCGAGGAAGCTGAAGTGACAGTAGAAACGTAATCTCGCCAGCAAGTGCGTTTAGCATCACGTATGACACGGCGAGAAATAGCTCTCTTCTGCTTGAAATCAAGGAGTCTCTCTGTGGTTCTGTTATACAAACAAACAAACAAACAAACAAATTTTATTTCATTGCAGGTTACATGGGTATCGGAAGTTACAATGTAAATTGAGTGCAAGGAGAGCCACTGACATGCCATGGCATTAGGGGCAGCTTATTCTAGTCCTTAAAAACTATGTACTTAATATTAGAGAAATTTATTGAGTTTATTCTAGTTAAAAATTATTTTCAAAATTACAATATGATGAAATTTTACTGTTTAAATTATTATATAATGATATTAGATCTTAGATTGTTACAGGTGTTAAGATTCTTGAATGATAATATGGAATTGAGATTATCTTAAGGAAAATAACATTGAGCATTTTTGACATTAACTTATAATATGAGTAGGGGTAACATAATAGTAACATATTATTAAAAATTGAGATTATCGTATAGGAAAGTAACAATAAGCATTTTTCAAAGTAGTTTATAGCATGATCATTTAGGTTTGGGTGAGTAGGTGGTTTTTGAGTTGAGTCTTAAATTGATTTTCAGACAAGATTATCTTAATATTTACTGGTAATGAATTCCAGATTCTGGGGCCCTTTATGTGCATAGAATTTTACATAGGTTGATATGAACACGGGTATATCAAAAAGTGATCTGTGTCGTGTGTTGTGGTCATGGGTCCTATTAAAGTTGGTGAGGAGAGTTTTGAGCAGAGGGTTTATATTAGAGTGTAAAGTTTTATATATGTAGTAGGCACAAGAGTAAGTATGAATGTTCTTTACGGTGAGTAGTTTGAGACTTTTGAATATTGGTGGAGTATGCTGTCTAGAGTGGGAATTTGTTATCATTCTGACTGCGGCCTTTTGTTGTGTTATGAGTGGTCTAAGGTGATTTAACGTTGTTGATCCCCATGCACAGATTCCATAGGTGAGATACGGGTAGATAAGTGAATGATATAGTGCAAGGAGAGCTGATTGAGGTACATAATAGCGTATCTTTGATAATATGCCTACTGTCTTCGAGATTTTCTTGGAAATTTGTTGTATATGTGTTTGGAATTTAAGGCTACTGTCAAGGTGGATTCCTAGGAATTTTCCCTCTGTGAGTCTTGTGATGGGTGTACCATTAAGTGTTATGTTAAGTGGAACATTTGTGACTTTGCTTCCAAACTGTATGAAGTAGGTCTTGTCAGTATTGAGAGTAAGCTTGTTAGTCGTCATCCATGTTGATATTTTCTGTAATTCGGCATTAACAGTGTTGGCCAGTATAACTGGATTTGGGTGAGAGAAGACATATGTTGTGTCATCTGCAAATAAAATGGGTTTGAGTAGTTGTGATGCATTCGGTAGGTCATTTATGTAAATGAGGAATAGGAGTGGCCCCAGGACACTTCCTTGAGGGACTCCGACTGTAATTGGTTGTGTGGAAGAGTTCGCTCCATTTGTGTACACGTATTGGCTTCTGTTGGTGAGGTATGATTTTAGGTAGTTGAGTGGGTGCCCCTTATACCATAGTGTGCTAATTTTGTGAGCAGTAAATCATGGTCGACTGTATCAAAAGCTTTGCGGAGATCAATGAAGATTCCCAGTGGGACTTCTTTTTCTCAAGTGCTGTATATATTAACTCCAACATGTGCGTAATAGCATCGTTTGTGCTCTTGTTTGTCCTGAATCCAAATTGACAGGGGTTGAGTACATTGTGTGAGACGAGGTAGGAATAGATTTGTCTATGAATTAATTTTTCGAAGATTTTAGAAAGCAATGGTAAATTAGAAATTGGTCTATAATTATTCAGGTCTGTTTGATCACCTCCTTTGTGGATCGGGGTGACCCTAGCTATTTTGAGAATTGATGGAAAGGTAGAGGCTTCAATGGATTTATTGAATAGTGTTGCTATGATTGGTGACAGTACCTGTGAAGCTTTTTTGTACATAAAAGTTGGTAGGCTGTTTATGTCTCCTGCCTTGTTTTTAAGGGTGTTGATTATGATTATGATTCAGCGCGTTTCAAACGCACTGCCCGAGCACAAGTAGGAGACCACCAAGGCACGCACTTCTGAGGATGCTTGCCCGAGGTTTGGGGAATAGAATGTGAAGCCGCTGTGAAGATGGAGGACGAAAAGAGATGTAAAACCTCATCAATGGAGGACGAGGTAGGAACCTCATGAAAGGCAGTAAGATGTGCGTAAAGGTCCCATTTCGCCCGGTCAAATTGCCAGCGTGGGCAATGAGGAGGTGGAGAAAACAGAGGGGACTTTATGATAATTGGGAAATGATCGCTGTCATGTAAGTCCGGGAGGACAGACCAGGTGAAGTCAAGGACAGTTGATGAAGAGCAGATGGAAAGATCGATGCAGGAGAAAGAATGAGTTCGGGGATCAAAATGGGTAGGAGTACCCGTATTTAAAACATGGAGGGGAAGAGAAGCAAGAAATGCCTCCAACTGAATGCCACGGGAGTCACAGTGCGACCCTCCCCAGAGAAAGTGATGCGCGTTAAAATCGCCAAGTAATAGAAGGGGTGGCGGTAAGGAAGAAACCAGAAAATCAAAATCTGGGATAGACAATGCCCGCGAAGGGGAGAGATATAAAGAACAGAGTGTATACCACTTATTCAAGTGGATACGAGCTGCTGTGTAATGTAAGGAAGAAGGGACATAGAGCTGACGGTATGGAACACCAGTGCGTATAAGGAGAGCACTTTCGTTAAAGGTTCCATCGGAAAAAGGATCCGATGAATATAACAAATTAAAGCCTGAAAAGGGCCTGATAACAGTGGATTGTAATTTGGGTTCTTGCAAACAGACCCCAATAGGGAAAACTGGGAGAGCAACACCTGAAGCTCACCCTTTTACCCCTGAGGCCTCGGATATTCCACTGCAAATAAGCCATGATTTATGGAGAAAAGATAGAAGTGGAAGTGAGAGGAAGCTATGGACTAGGGTTAGAGAAGTCCACGTGTGGAGGCAGCGGAAGACCTGTAATCAGAGAGGGAGGAGGACGTTGTGAAGGAAGGGGGGGTTGAGACGAAGAAGAGAGATGAGGAACCTCAGATGGAGTAGTGTCCATCATCGGCCCAGTCTCTGAAATATATTCTGAAATAGCTTCCAGTGTTTCGAAGTCAAAGATGCAGAATGGGAGACTACATTAGAAATGGAAGAAACTATCGGGAGTCTATAGACTGTACTAAAGTAGAGGACGAGGAGGTAGAAGAGGAAACTGTCGTAGGGACTTGGGAGGGGACGGGATGAAGGTAGTGTATGAGGAGGAGGATGAACCTCCACACACGTTACAGAACTAGTCGGAGGCGAAGAACCTAGCAATAGGGATTTTTTGCCGGGCTTATAAGAGGGGGGGCGCTGAGGTTTAGGTGTAGGACGAGGACGTGTAGACTCAGAACTGTGCGAGTGAATAGAGGAAGGAGTGTGGATAGTATGGGAAGCCGAGGTAGGGACCTCGGAGCCAAGAACATCAAAAGGATTCGAGACAGGGTGACGGAGGATGAGGCGACCACAGAGGAAGCCGTGGAAGTTGGGACCCCAGAAGCGGGGCGACGTTTAGCAATGCGAGAATAGGAAATACGGGAAGTTTCCCTTGAAGGCGAAGATGAGAGACAGCCATAGCATAGGAGAGCCTTCCGCCTCTTTGAGACAACGGATTTCCCGCTCATTCAGGTAAACCTGACAACGGCGAGAATATGAAGGATGTGCCTCATGACAGTTAAGGCAAGAGGGGGGTAGAGTACAAGAAGAACTGGCATGGTCGTCAGCACCACAGACTGGGCATTCGGCCATGGACCTGCAATATTTTGCTGGATGACCAAAACGCCAGCAGTTTCTACACTGCTGCGGTGTAGGGGTCACCTTTCGAACTTGTAAAGCGTTGACCTGCAATGTAGACCGAAGGTGGTAGTTCTCGGCAGTCAAACGTTAACGAGCTATATTGCAAGGATAACTTCTTCGCTTATTGGCTGGGAGGACAAAAGTGTCAACTTTAAGGATAGGGAGTTCTTGGAGCTCAAGCTGCTCGAAAATGTCATCACCACATGTCTGGAAATTCCGTTGGACAATGGTGTGGGGCAAAATGACAGAACCACAACAAGAATTGAGGGAATGGTGCTTGTCAATAGTAACAGGTGTAGTATCAATGGTTGTAAGAAGAGAAAGATCGCGAGCTTGGCCAGCATTCTGGACCGTGATGATGCGAGTGCCGCTCTTTAGAGCGTGAAATGAGATGTTTTGACCAATATGGCGTAGCAGAGCCTTACCAATACTATGGTCTGAAAGATAGGTATTAGGAGAAGTCGGTCGAAGAGTAAAAAACTTTGTCCATTGCGTAGTTTGAAAAAGAGTTTTTCTAAAAAATTCAAAATTCAATTTTTTTTATTTCTCAGTTAATATTACAATGTGGGGTTTACATATGATATGATATTATTACATATTATAAAATACTTATTACAAGAAGGCCACTAGTATGCCTAGGTATGCCTAGGCATTTTGGGCAGTCTAATACTAGTTCTTACTCTATACTGACATAGGATATGGATCATACTGGTACATATTAAGGTTAGGTAATTGTAGTGATTAACTAGATATGTATACAAAATTGAGGTACAGTAGTTCAAAATATTTAAGAACTTAACAATTAGTTTATCTATTAATGGAAATGGTCTCGTTTTGGCATGATACAGTTTCTATATTGGAGTGTCTTAGGCAAACTTATGACTAGTTTAAGAATTATGAAGCAATAGCTGTACGTATTCAGAATTTTATGTTTACAGTCATGTGTAAATTAAGGGGAGTCACAGATATCAATAAGTGTATTTTGCTTTGGATATGTGCAAGATAAAGTAGTTTTCATGTGGTTATCTACCAGAGGGGTGTGTAAGGGAGATAAGATGTTTTTTAACGGTGCTTTTGAAAATGGTTGTTGTGTCTGCAGTTCTAGAGTTTTCAGGCAGGGAGTTCCAGATTTTAGGCCTTTTTATGTACGTACAGTCATACCTCGGTTAACGATGATGTCAGTTAACGATAATTTCGGTTAACGATATTTTTGACGTAAAAAAAAATGATTGCGGTTAACGATGTTTGCTTCGGTTAACGACATTCGTACCGGACGTGTCCGCGTGGCGCCCAGCTGAGCGCGCACTCCAGGGAGCGTCAGTGTGCTATTGTTTACAAGCGAGAGCGACCACCCACCCACTCCACCCATGCATTCATACCAGTATATTGTCATTATTCCACTGTTTTTAGTGCTTGCAACTGCTAAATAAGCTACCATGGGTCCAAGGAAAGCTCCTAGTGGTAAGCCTGTGGCAAAGAGGAACAGAAATACGATAGAACTGAAGAAGGAGATAATAGAAAAATATTTAAGTGGAGTGCGTATCACTGAGCTGGCCAGGCTGTATGGTAAAGCCTATTCTACCATCGCTACCATTGTGACCAAGGAAAATACACGTAAAATCAAGGAAGCTGTTGTTGCGAAAGGTTCATATGTGATCACAAAACAGAGATCACAAGTGCTGGAAGATGTGGAAAGGTTGTTGTTGGTGTGGATCAACGAGAAACAGTTAGCAGCAGATAGTGTTTCGGAGGCAATAATATATGAAAAAGCAAGGCAGTTGCATGATGATCTCGTTAAGAAAATGCCTGCAACGAGTGCTGAAGTGAGCGAATTTAAAGCCAGCAGAGGCTGGTTTCACAATTAAGAATCGAAGTGGCATACATAGTGTTGTGAGGCATGGTGAGGCAGCCAGTTCTGACAAAAGTGCGGCTGAAAAATATGTGCCTGAATTCCAGGAGTACATAGAGGCTGAACAATTCCTCCCCCAACAAGTGTTTAATTGTGATGAAACAGGCCTGTTTTGGAAGAAAATGCCCAACAGGACCTTCATTACTCAGGAGGAAAAGGCACAGCCAGGACATAAGCCTATGAAAGACAGGCTAACTTTGATGCTTTGTGCTAATGCCAGTGGTGATTGCAAAGTGAAGCCTTTACTGGTGTATCTTTTTGAAAATCCCCGAGTGTTTGGCAGATGCGGTATCACCAAGTCTAACTTGTGTGTGATGTAGAAGTCTAACAAAAAGGCATGGGTCACAAAGGACATTTTCTTACAGTGGTTCAATGGCGTGTTTGGCCCCAGTGTGAAGAAATATCTATTGGACAATAATTTGCCACTTAAGTGCCTCCTGATAATGGACAATGCTCCTTGTCATCCTCCAAACTTGGTAGAGAAAATTGTGGAGGAGTTTAAATTCATCAAAGTGAAGTTCTTGCCCCCTAATACCACTCCTCTCCTCCAGCCCATGGACCAGCAGGTCATTGCAAACTTTAAAAAACTCTACACCAAAGCAATGTTTCAAAAGTGCTTTGATGTGACCACAGACATGAATATAACCCTAAGAGACTTTTGGAAAAACCATTTCCATATCCTGCATTGTGTAAACCTTATAGGTAAGGCTTGGGAGGGAGTGACTACCAGGACTTTGAACTCTGCCTGGAGAAAATTGTGGCCAGACTGTCCTAGAGAGGGATTTTGAAGGTTTTGGGGATGAGCCTCAGAACCCTGAGCATGAGCCTCTTGTGGAAGAAATTGTGGAATTGGGCAAGTCTATGGGGTTAGAGGTGAGTGGTGAGGATGTGGAACAGTTGGTGGAGGAGCACAAGGAAGAGCTAACCACTGAAGATCTGCAAGAGCTTCAACAACAACTGCAACAAGAGTCCAGAGGTCAGGACAATGGTTCAGAGGAGGAGGAGGTGGAACCGAGATGGAAGAAGGTGCCTTCTTCAAGGATTAGGGAGATCTGTGCCAAATGGAGTGATGTGCAAGGCTTTATGGATGAATATCACCCTAACCATGCTGTTGCAGGCCGTGCTGGCAACCTGTACAATGACACAGTGGTGTGTCATTTCAGGGATGTGTTAAAGAATCGCCAGACACAGCTCCCTGGACAGATTTATTGTTAGAAAGAGGTCCAGTGACTCTCAAGCTGGTCCTAGTGGCATTCAAAGAAAAAGGGAAGTAACCCCAGAAAAGAACTTGGTACCTGCAGTGTTAATGGAAGGATTCCCTTCCAAACACTAGCATACTACTCCACCTTCTCCCCTCCTCTCGTCCTCCACACATCAACAACTCTTCAATAAATGTAAGTGACATGTTATTGTACAATATTTACATGTGTATTTATTTATTGTTCATTAAATTGTGTATTATTTAATATCAAAAAGTTCTAAAAAATATTATATTTAACTACTTTTGAAAGTCTTGGACGGATTAATTTTATTTCCATTATTTCTTATGGGGAAAATTGATTCGGTTAACGATTGTTTCGGTTAAAGATATGCCCTCTCTGACGGATTAATATCGTTAACCGAGGTATGACTGTACATTGACCTGACGAGCTGTTTATAGTGTGAGCAGGGTAATATTGTGTGAAGGGATTCAGGGAAACCAGTTAATTGATTTAGTTCGACTTGAGTCCTGGAAATGGGAAGTACAATGCCTGCACTTTAAAGGAGGGGTTTGGGATATTGACAGTTTGGAGGGACTTCTAAACTGTCGTATTCTGAGCTCCTCTGCAAAGACAGTGATTATTTATGAGTGAGGTGAAAGTGTTGAGTGATGATGAAAGTATTTTCTTTTGGGGATTTTCTTTCTTTTTGGGTCACCCTGCCTCAGTGGGAGACGTTAGACTTGTTAAAAAAAAAAAAAAAAACATTGAATACACACACAACCCGCACATATAAAAAAGAGAGGAGCATATGACGACGTTTTGGTCCGTCTTGGACCATTTATAAAGTCACACTAACACAAAGGACAGGTGGAAGGGGTATTTATAGGCAGGCAGACAGGGGAGGGCACAAGAAAGTGGTGGAGGGGTAATAATGGAGGTAGTAGTGGTAGTAGTAGTAGTGGAGTCAGTCATATTCTAGGAAGGAGCACTGCAATGAAGCTGGAGGCCTGCATAGGGTAAGGACAAGAACAACGACACAGAGGGGGGGAAAATGAAAATAATGAAAATAAAATAAAGAAGGACAAATACAAGGCAAAAGAAAAAGAAAAGAAAGAAAACCCAGAGGAGAAAGAGAAGGGGGAAGAGACAGAAGGGGAAGGAATCAGGTTAAGTCACGTGTGTTCTGAAGTTTGGAGCATTTAACAATGTAATGGGAAAGGAAAGCATCTACAGAGACAAAGCCAGGGCTAAGATTCATACAGGGAAAATTGTGTATAAGGGAGGATTCAACCAGACGGCGACTGTGAAAGTTGGACGTAGGGTAGACAGTTTTAGCTGTTAGTTAGTCTTAATGTAAGGAGAGAGGTGTATAGTATTTATTTGTAGGAATTCAGTGTAGGTAGCCTGTAGACGTAGGTACACGTATGTAGCCCCACGGGGCTTCACTACACAGCCATACTATTACACTACACAGCCATACTATTACACTACACAGCCATACTATTACACTACACAGCCATACTATTACACTACACAGCCATACTATTACACTACACAGCCATACTATTACACTACACAGCCATACTATTACACTACAGCCATACTATTACACTACACAGCCATACTATTACACTACACAGCCATACTATTACCAACACAGCCATACTATTACACTACACAGCCATACTATTACACTACAAGCCATACTATTACACTACACAGCATACTATTACACTACACAGCCATACTATTACACTACACAGCCATACTATTACACTACACAGCCATACTATTACACTACACGCCATACTATTACACTACACAGCCATACTATTACACTACACAGCCATACTATTACACTACACAGCCATACTATTACACTACACAGCCATACTATTACACTACACAGCCATACTATTACACTACACACCATACTATTACACTAACAGCCATACTATTACACTACACAGCCATACTATTACACTACACAGCCATACTATTACACTACACAGCCATACTATTACACTACACAGCCATACTATTACACTACACAGCCATACTATTACACTACACAGCCATACTATTACACTACAAGCCATACTATTACACTACACAGCCATACTATTACACTACAAGCCATACTATTACACTACACAGCCATACTATTACACTACACAGCCATACTATTACACTACACAGCCATACTATTACACTACACAGCCATACTATTACACTACACAGCCATACTATTACACTACACACATACTATTACACTCACAGCCATACTATTCACACAGCCATACTATTACACTACAAGCCATACTATTACACTACACAGCCATACTATTACACTACACACATACTCATTACACTACACAGCCATACTATTACACTACACAGCCATACTATTAACACAAGCCATACTATTACACTACACAGCCATACTATTACACTACACAGCCATACTATTACACTACACAGCCATACTATTACACTACACAGCCATACTATTACACTACACAGCCATACTATTACACTACAAGCCATACTATTACACTACACAGCCATACTATTACACTACACAAGCCATACATTACACTACACAGCCATACTATTCACTACACAGCCATACTATTACACTACACAGCCATATATTACACTACAAGCCATACTATTACTACACAGCCATACTATTACTACACAGCCATACTATTACACTACACAGCCATACTATTACACTACAGCCATACTATTACACTACACAGCCTACTATTACACTACACAGCCATACTATTACACTACACAGCCATACTATTACACTACACAGCCATATTATTACACTACACAGCCATATTACACTACACAGCCATATTACCATGTTCACTGTTTAATAATTTCTAACAACTACCTTTAGATGCCATCATAAACAAAGGAGAAGTAATGAATAATTCATGCCGAGAATTGTAAACAAACGCGTATGATGGGCGGTTACTGCACCAGACGCCAGATTTACAGTTTCTCTAACGCTGCATCAGAGAAAACGTAATGTTTACTCTCCACCCAACTCACCACTCATAGCAAATAATAATATCTTTATTTACTACAAGTACATGTACATGGTATACAGTCTAGCTGACATCAATGACATACTACTATATAGAAAGTCCCTTGTTATGCTGACATTTCGGGGGATTGGCAGTGTCCTGGATGCGCTCACCCAGTCACTAACCCCCGGGCCCATTTCGAGGGGGAACAAAAAAACAGGTGAAAAGAAACACACCCAATTTTCTCCCCTGGCGGGGAATAAACCCCAGGCCAGATGGAATAAAAAAATTCTATATTAACCTAAAAAAAAAACTTTAATAAAAAAAAATTTTTTGACTTGGTGGGGAAGTACCTAGGCTGATTTGTGTGGGGGATCCTGCCTGGTGTGGGGAATACCCTGGCTGTTTGTGGGGAAGATCCCGCCTGGTGTGGGGAAAAATTGGGTGATTTGTGTGGGGAAGCCTTTGGTGTGGGGCCCCTACCTGGTGGGGAAGTTACCCGCCTGGTGGGGAAGACCCTCCCGGTGTGGGGGAAATCCCTGCCTGGTGTGGGGGAAAACCCTGCCTGGTGGGGAAGTACCCTGGGTGTGGGGGAAAACCCGCCTGGTGTGGGGAAACCCCCCGCCCGGGTGGGGGGAAAACCCTGCCTGGTGTGGGGAAAACCCTGCCTGGTGTGGGGGAAACCCTGCCTGGTTGGGGGGGTCCCTGCCTGGTGTGGGGAAGCCCTGCCTGGTGTGGGGGAAAACCCCGCCTGGGGTGGGAAGTACCCTGCCTGGGTTTTGGGGAAATACCCTGTCTGGTGTGTTCTTTTTTAATTCTATCTGTTTTTGCATTCTTTGAAGAGCGGGTGGAGCTTTCTTTGGGACCATGGTGGTTTTTTTTGCAGTTCAAGGGCTAAAAAGAATGGGAAAATGTAATGCCAAAATTATGGTATGAATTTTAGACACTGGGGTATTTAAAAATAAATGCGCTCAATGTTGTTTATGTGCCCGACGATATTTTCAAGGAAATGGACGATTTTCAAACAGTTTTGGAAAAAAAAATGGACGATTTTAAAATTTTGGGTTTTTAAAGGGTCCCTGTTATTTTTGATGGGGTTGTAAAAGGGTAAATGCTAGGGGGTTGGGGGAGGGGATTAAATTATGGAGAATCAATCCCCGAGCAGTACACTGAGTTACTAC
>WNWK01030054.1:0-23824 GCA_009830355.1 Cherax destructor
GTGTAGCACACTCAATGGTGCTAGTGTAGCACACTCAATGGTGCTACTAGTGTAGCACACTGGTGCTACTAGTGTAACACACTGGTGCTACTAGTGTAGCACACTGGTGCTACTAGTGTAGCACACTGGTGCTACTAGTGTAACACACTGGTGCTACTAGTGTAGCACACTGGTGCTACTAGTGTAGCACACTCAATGGTGCTACTAGTGTAGCACACTGGTGCTACTAGTGTAGCACACTGGTGCTACTAGTGTAGCACACTGGTACTACTAGTGTAACACACTGGTGCTACTAGTGTAGCACACTGGTGCTACTAGTGTAGCACACTCACTGGTGCTACTAGTGTAGCACACTGGTGCTACTAGTGTAGCACACTGGTACTACTAGTGTAGCACACTGGTGCTACTAGTGTAGCACACTGGTGCTACTAGTGTAGCACACTGGTGCTACTAGTGTAGCACACTCACTGGTGCTACTAGTGTAGCACACTGGTGCTACTAGTGTAGCACACTGGTGCTACTAGTGTAGCACACTGGTGCTACTAGTGTAGCACACTGGTGCTACTAGTGTAGCACACTGGTGCTACTAGTGTAGCACACTGGTGCTACTAGTGTAGCACACTGGTGCTACTAGTATAGCACACTGGTGCTACTAGTGTAGCACACTGGTGCTACTAGTGTAGCACACTCACTGGTGCTACTAGTGTAGCACACTGGTGCTACTAGTGTAGCACACTGGTGCTACTAGTGTAGCACACTGGTGCTACTAGTGTAGCACACTCAATGGTGCTACTAGTGTAGCACACTGGTGACTACTAGGTACACACTGGTGCTACTAGTGTAGCACACTGGTGCTACTAGTGTAGCACACTGGTGCTACTAGTGTAGCACACTCACTGGTGCTACTAGTGTAGCACACTGGTACTACTAGAGTAACACACTGGTGCTACTAGTGTAGCCCACTGGTGCTACTAGTGTAGCCACTGGTGCTACTAGTGTAGCACACTGGTGCTACTAGTGTAGCACACATGGTGCTACTGATGTAGCACACTGGTGCTACTAGTGTAGCACACTCACTGGTGCTACTAGTGTAGCACACTGGTACTACTAGAGTAACACACTGGTGCTACTAGTGTAGCCCACTGGTGCTACTAGTGTAGCACACTGGTGCTACTAGTGTAGCACACTGGTGCTACTAGTGTAGCACACTAGTGCTACTAGTGTAGCACACTGGTGCTACTAGTGTAGCCCACTGGTGCTACTAGTGTAGCACACTGGTGCTACTAGTGTAGCACACTGGTGCTACTAGTGTAGCACACTGGTGCTACTAGTGTAGCACACTGGTGCTACTAGTGTAGCACACTGGTGCTACTAGTGTAGCACACTGGTGCTACTAGTTTAGCACACTGGTGCTACTAGTGTAGTACACTGGTGCTACTAGTGTAGCTGGGTCATCCACCTTTGCCACTTTCCGTAAATGTTCTGGTAGAATTCCCTTCAACTCGCTGCAATCATGGGAGGAGGATAAGAAGACCAGGTAGGCAATCACACTATATGTGCTGTGGGCTCCCACTGTGATTTATTCAAGAACGAACACACACACACACACAGATCCTCAGCTCACAAAAATTGGTCTAGCGGGAAAAAATAGGAGGAGCAAAAGATCAAACCAAGAAGGTGTACAAGCATGGAAAAAAAGGAAGGATATTTTTGAAACACAAGGAGGTATGTTGGTCTCCACGTGAACCAGGATCAGGTATCGTTTAGTAGGAAGCTCCAGATTACTGGACAGAGGACTGACCCCCCACCTCATATCCAATTATCCACTCGAGTTTAGTGTATAATAATAATAAAAGTAATCATCACGACAATAATAATTATCCCAACTCTAGTAATCAGACATCCAATAACCTGACAGGACAGTTCTGTGTAGAATCTTTTCATGTTTTGATACTGTCGCCTGTATAACAGAGTCGGTCATGACAAGAACTTTGCCTACGCTTTCTCCCAGACCCAAAGTCCTGGGTTCTCCCACGTCCAACAACCACTTGCTACATCACTTCTCATAGCAAACTGCCGCTTCCAACCTATAGAACCATTAGAACCCTAATTACCGGAGAGCAATCATCCATACTTCAACCATGAGGCTGAAATCCCTTGGTTAATGGCGATTTGTAAGAGTTAACATAAAAAGCAATCATGGCTCATGAAATCGTAATACAGGAGGGCCCCGTTTATACAGCAGGCTACTGTTGTATAGCTAAATTGCTGTAAAGTGAAACAGCTTTTTTCTTCTTCTTCTTCTTCTTTAAATTTCAAATGCATATAAAAGCATAAAAACCTGATAACATGTTTACACTATCAAATATTAAGTGAGCAATAAGTTAGGCCTAAAAAAATGAATATACAGTACACATACTACGTACTTACCTTACCTTAAAATATTTTCGTCCCTAGCGCATTGTGAGTGAGTATATTTATTGTAGGAAGTCTGAAATGAAGAATGGGTATAACTAAAAATCTCTGTATTAGCGAAACACTTCCGAGCGAAGCGCCGCAAAGCGGGGCCCTCCTGAATGTCAATACGTGAACCTAAGTCAATAAACTCCATGAAATACAAAATACATCTCTTCCAGACGGAAGATCGCCTACGAGTGCGTCTGGCTGCTTCTCGGAAAACTTCTTGCATAGTCTCCAAGTGTTTAGTTTGAATTTGAATTCCGGTTTCAGCAAGGTATAATATTTTTGAGAGGTACTGGCATTCAGAGTCTCTTGTTCACGCTATTATGTGAGCTTATGCCCGGAGTCCACGATAATACTATTTTTCCTATTAAAGATATATTCCCATACCAGATGTCAACAAAGGACACAGCAGTCGGAATAAATAATAAAGCGTCACAAGTCCGATACTGGAACAGTTCACAAATAACTTTCACTTATGACCACGCTGCGGTCCATCCTGGATCACTCTCCAACAGCCACTTGAGAATAGCTCAGGACGGACCGAAACGTCGCCATAATGTTTCTCTCCTTAGTGCGGGTTACCTGTGAGTCGAAATAACATCAGTGTTGAAGTCAACACAGTTCCCTGCAATGGATGTGATAGACGATACTTATTAGACTCTTCAAGAAATTTTTAGACCAGGCTACAAGGACACACGAGTGTTCCCGTGCATGGAGTGGGCGACACCATCACCTTAATAATAGATTATAAAAAATGCTACAAACATTAAAAACAAAATAATCATTAAGGTTGCACATGAATGTTGCATATGTGTAATTTTCGACTCAATAGTATTTTTCGCATGGTAATAATTGTTTCAAGACCTCAAAAGTAGATTTGACTACAAGATAACTTTGGTATTCATGCACAACTTTTACCTATATAAGTAACCATTACAGCAGCAAAAATCACTACATTGTGCCAATGAGTTATTAATTAAAAGAAGAGAATGACGATTTAGGAAGGACTGACCACCTCAAACTGAAGTGGACATTCCCTCCTGACCACCTCAAAGTATTTCTCCAAGGTTGATGAACTGATTACATCATCTTTTCCTCGCTACTACTGCTGACTACAATCTCCTCCATATTTGACCGATGAAGCCTGCCGTGTAGGCGATACGTTTCAACAATAAAAATAGGCAGCTGTTACACGTGTGTCTTAATCATCAAAAATAAAAAGTGGAATACCTCAAGTATCAGCATTGGATCCAGAACTAAAGGCCAACGAGTAGTTTATATCTCTAAGGAGTGGATGGGGTTCAAACTCACGGCGAGGCAGGCAAAAACCTACCAGGCTAATGCACTTGGAACTTCATTTTAGTTCTTCGTTTTTATTGGCAGTAAAGAATAGGGCCAAGAGATAGGACTACCTTACAAGCACAACTAGAAGAGTACACGTCTATATAATTAGCAATGGAAGAAAACACAATAAAACGCGCGTGATTGCAAATATTTAAAAATAACACAGTGAAAATAGTAAATAAAACCTGAGTGATTTCATGTTCTTACACACATTACACTGGCGGATCTGCTTTGAAACTAATGAAGCTTAAGCTTGAGGGCCCCTAATCCCGAAGGGGCCCCAGAAGCGACTTTAGTCCACAGTGCTTAAAAATTCTAGGTCTACTGTATGAGAATTGTTTGTGAAGGGGCCCCCATAACAGCTGAATCTTCAGGGGCCCAAAAATGTAGGTCTGCCACTGCACACACATCTTCTGAAGATGTGTGTATAACCACATGAAAGCGCCCCCATTTTCACTGTGGTATTTTTTTTTACGTAATTAACAACGTAAACTGAATAGTTTACTTTTTACAAGAGGAACAATAACACTACCCCGCTAAGCATGCAAACAGTTGCCACTTCCCAAACTCGTCGACAGAGACCCAGAGAAAAGCCTTTACGATTCCACTTACCCACATTGCTGCTGTCACTTCCCCTCGAAATTAAAACTTTTGAACAATATTTGCCGTAGTATCGCGGTGTCTTGGCGCTCCGCTGCCACCAACTTCTATTTTCCGATATTAATTTTCGGTATTTTCGGTACTTTCTTATTTAATTTTACCCAATGTGTGTTTTTTTTTTTATTTGTTTCAATGATGAGTGAGAAGTTCCATCCTCGGGGGGAACAAAGTTACACTTTAACCATTAAGGAAATGAGGAAGGAACTTTTGCTGCGGCCATCTTGGAAGTATTGCCAGAAAAGTCAGGGATGAAGTTTTCCCCAAATTCGTTTTTTTTATTTATTTTCTCTGAAGAAACATGATTGTATATTTTTTTTTAATTCGAGATTCTTTAATGAACGAGGCTGTGCCTCCGCTCGTTTCTCTTAACCACAGGCTCAAGTAACTGATACTTATGTATTTTAGGTGTAAGTCTTGGTAGCTGATACAAATTGGTTTCAAAACACACGTGATCAAACACTAGGAAGTATTTGGAAACGTTTTCTAACATGTCTTAGTGTATGCTCACGTGTCTTTCGAAACCATGTATTTTAGGTATGTATTTGACAAATTGGCTACACTTTGGACAGGAAAATATAAACAACGTTTCAGCCAATGATGGACCTGTGTGTGTGTGTGTGTGTGTGTGTGTGTGTGTGTGTGTGTGTGTGTGTGTGTGTGTTTTAAATGTTCCTGCCACGGCATTCTTACTTTAATTCTTCATGTATTTCGCGTATCCCTCTCGAAACTAGCAGACGGAGGATCGAGCCTTCACCACACCTTCCGCTCAGTGACCAACATGGGTTTATCTCTTTACATATAAAGCAAGTACATAAATCCTGTCTTTAACTGTGGGTTACCATCTGTAGTGGACTGGCCCAAATTTATTCGGTCAAGATTTACATGTGAGTTGTTAACTTCATTAGCATCGACAGTTAGATTTTTTTTTTTTTGCAGTTTATTCCTCTAAGAGAGGGGAAAAAATCCTCTTGTATCTCTCGCACATCAGTTTAGCTGCTCTGATAATTCACGAAATAAGCGTTATTCACTAATACAACAATACGAAGGATTTCCACAGCTGTTTTACGAACGCACACACACACACACACACACACACACACACACCATCACCAATATACGTAGAACTATTACTGATTCATCACTATAACTCAACACTGACATAAACACATCCGCATCACCAACTCAACAGTATCACCAACACAAACCATCACCATCATAAATTACGACCAACACAACACCATGACAAACACAACACTATGACCAACACACCATAACACAACACCATAACAAACACAACACTATGACCAACACACCATAACACAACACCATAACAAACACAACACTCGCCAGTATCACTTTAGTCACATAGTTAATATATATATTTCAAGCTACAGTTATTAATATTGTCTTACGTAGAAAATCATTACATTTTCAAGAGTAGACTTTAACGATACGAAACTAAAGTTATTCTGGGTTTAATATATCGTGTCTGTTGCAGTTTATTGTATATAATTTTTAATTATAAAGCAAAGCCAGCTAACAGTGCAGTATCTAAAGTAAGCATTGACCAAGATTAAATATATATATATATATATATATATATATATATATATATATATATATATATATATATATATATATATATATATATATATATATATATATATATATATAAGCTATATATATATATATAAGGCTCAACTTTATATTACATTATTAGGTTCATTTTTGTGGTTACAACTTTGTGGGGAAGATTAATGTAAGTTAATCCCCTCGTCTCTGGTAATTACAAGCTTAAATAATAATTTGCGGAATTGGGATATTTATTTTTTAGTTGAGTGATGAGGAATCTTTACACCAGAATATTAAATTTCAAATAATTATTGATAAACATTTGCTAATTAACTTGATGACCTGTTTCTTATATTGCGGAAGAACATTTTCACCGGTGGCTCGACTGGGGGTCACTCCTGGGCGAAACGTCGTGCGAAACTTCGATCTGTATTACCGGTTTTAAGTATCTCGTATTTTCTTTTGACACTATCTAGGTATACTGCTAACACATATTTTCCACTAGGTGAGCAGGTGTAAGGACCTAACACCTAGGTACCTATTTTTTGGTAGGTGAATAGGACCTACGAAGAACAAAAGAAACAATGCACAGATGACCTCCACATAGGAAAAAGAAACTGACGACGACGTTTCGGTCTGACTTGGACCATTTAAAAAGTCACATTTACAATGTGTGACTTTGTAAATAGTCCAAGTATGACCGAAACGTCGTCGTAGGCTCTCTCTCTCTCCTGTGTGCTGGTTATTTGTGTATCCCAGGTACCTATTTTCTGCTACACGAACAGGGGTAAAAGCTGTAAGGACCTGACACCTAGGTGCCTATTTTCTTCTAGGCGAACAGGGTCAACAGGTATAAGAGCCTAGCACCCAGGTACCTATTTTGAGTGAACAAGGGGAAAGCAGGTGTCAATGGGACATGCCTATGGAAAAAAACTTAATAATTCCCCTCAGATAATCTCTAAAAATACAATTCCACTAATTAAATTTAATGTCGTATTCTGTAGACAAAGTTATTCAGAATTGTGTATTTCTATTCAAAGCGTGTATGCGGGAGGAAATTTTTGAAACAGGCGATGGTCTGGTCACGCAGTGGTATTAAAACTTTTTTTTTTTTCAGGTACTGTACCCGCTTGGGCATTTTTAATAATTACTTTGTACCACACATTGTTTTTGTTCAGCTCTTTTGCCCTAAAAAATATCTATAATAGAAAATTTAAGTCAATTCATCGTATGAAGAATTGAATAGTGATACAATGTTACATTTACTGATTTGATAAGACGTAAAGGTAATTTTAAAAGTGTAAAAAATCTTGTAAAAAAAAAAAGTAAAGCAAATGATCGAAAGACAAATAAAACCCGCCAAAATTTAATGGAAACGATGTCCTCACTTATTTGTGATAGAGGGAGTCGAGTCACGGGCCCTGGCCAGCCTGGATCTAAATGCCATACTGCTGACAGTAGTTAAGGAAACATACCCACATTGCAGAACAAGATTTTATCAGGGCAATGTTTCGCTCTGTGTAGAGTTTCACCAATATCATGACTTGATAAAGTTTTTACAGGGCGAAACGTTGTCCCAATCAAACCTTGTTCTGGTATATATGTACGGTATGCAGTACCGAGATGAGGAGGAACTAGACACATGTGCAACATCTGGGTATCTTTATCGTAGACGTTTCGCCCTCAGTGGCTTTATCAATACAAATTCAAGGACACATTGGAAGACAGAAGAACTATATACAGAAGACGAGGTAATCAGTCCCATAGTCTTGGAGTGAAGACTCTTATTAAAACGACGTTTCGCTAAAGTTTTACTAAAGTCTTATTTCATGATTCTTTGACTGAGATTGTATCGTCATCTGATTAAGACCCGTGTTTAGAGACAGTGATCTTTCCTGATCAATAAACCCCCACCACGTCTCAGCTGACGCCTGACCTTATACAGTGAAGAATTTTAATAAATACTTACGAAAATCGACAAGTTCACAAATGAGAGACACTTGTTGAAACATTTGGGCATCTTTATTCTTGAAAGATTTTGCATGACAGTGGCTTCTTCAGTCCCATAACATAGTTATAGCTATGATTGGACTCTAAGTATCTCTCAAACCACACACACACACACACACACACACACACACACACACACACACACACACACACACACACACAAACACACACCTCCTTCCTAGAAGTTGCCAGTTTGCTTGATCCTTGAAAATCCCATCCCATGTTTATTTTTCTCACTCCTCTCCCGGATTTATTGCCTTTGTAAACATCACTTTGTTCATTTATGTCTCCCCACAGGCCTCTTCTTTACTCTTAAAAATGATTTGCGTGGATATTTTATACTATTTTCTTTGGTGGTAGAGAAGAGGGAATTAAGTCAAGAACCATGGAAAGGGAGGGAGAGGGAGGAGAGAGAAGAAAGAGGAGAAAGTAGAAAAGGGGTAGAAAAAGGGGGAAAAAACTATGATAAACAATCACTATTTCATGGATTAAGTTTGATAGAGAAGAATTGCGGGGATTGGGGGGGGGAGTTAGCCAGGGGTTACCTGAAGACTGTTTCGAGGGGTCAACGCCCCTGCGGCCCTGTCCCGGACTAGGCCTCCTTGCGGCTGCTGGTGCCAATCAATTAACAAATCTGAAGCGATGCAACCTCAGCCCAGGAAGTGTCATCCTTGTCTTATGAGGCATCAGTGATTTAAAATTAAAGTTAATCACGGGAAAAAAAAGTATAATTTTAAAGACAAAATGAGCAAAATAGCCCCCACACACTCCAATAACAATCGCAGTCCTCTTCTTGGTAAAATACACCAGTGTTGAAAGTTTGAAGCCAATCGGAAGACTCTGTCCCGAGTTATCGCACGGTAACCAAATCTATGAAAGATCTATTCAGGGATTTCCCAAACATTATAGACAATAGAATCCCCACTTCCAAACTATGACAGAGGCTACGCACCTTTCTCCCTCCCCCCCCATCACCTTTGTCGTTCAAGATTAGTGTAGTCACGACTCTCACATCATGGAACACATCCATTATCTTCGCACTTCCAGGTAATACTAATTTATCTAAAATGAAATTTTTCCCTATTAATGAACTGTTGAATATGTTTGAAAACTAATTGTAAAATAATTATGGTAAACAAAGTCCGTCATTAAGGATTTTTTTTCTCCGCTCCCACACGCACATTCTCAGCGGTACGAAAACAAAAGTTTGGGAACCATTGGAACTTTACATAAACTATATAAACTTGACCATAGTTCATCTGTACATGTTAGCTGCACGAATATCTTTTTATCTAGTTACGGTGCACCAGCGTTGACAATTTGATGCCGATCGGATGAGGCGTTCTGTAGCTATAAAAGAAACCCTGGGTGGAAAAAGAGACGAAACAAAATTCAGGTAACCACTTAAAGATGCTCCTTCGAGGATCTCAAATGAGAGTTTACTGTATTCCCAATTTTAGGGAATAAAGTGTTCGTGTTGTATAGTGTACACGGGAAACACAGCTTAAGCTGAGAGTTCAATGTAAACACAAATTAGCACTTAGGTATGCACGTATGTGTTGTATGATTTGGTATTTAATTTGTGTGCGAGTTTACATGTGGGTGTACATATGCTTGTGTGTATATATCATATGAACGTACAATATTATAATCGATCGTTTCTCACAAAAGTAATGGGAATACAAACTCGTTTCTTTTTGTAAATGCTTCACGATTATTATTATTATTATTATTATTATTATTATTATTATTATATTCCCTGTGAAGGGTTAACCCTTATAAATTTCACAACGACTGAACTGCAACAAGAAAACATGATCCACCTACAATCGACTTTTTAATCTCCTACGACACTAATGGAAGCATTGTAACCCATCATAACATATACATACACAAAATACACATACATATACATGTCCAGCATCTTCAACATCTTGTTAACTCTAACACCAAACTAGTAACGAACCGACTAAGTCTCACCAAGATACAATAGCGGGTATTAGAGGTTTTTATCTCCACTACCCGGGTGAA
The DNA here is from genome assembly GCA_009830355.1 of Cherax destructor. Classification (NCBI taxonomy): domain Eukaryota; kingdom Metazoa; phylum Arthropoda; class Malacostraca; order Decapoda; family Parastacidae; genus Cherax; species Cherax destructor. The sequence goes on from WNWK01030054.1 coordinate 10,081, forward strand.
CTGGAGCTCCTTCATGGATATATTATTATATTCCATGAACAAAGCAACAATAGTCCACTTTGCAATTGGTACCCGATTCCCAGCAAATGTTTTGATTCGGTTACCAACCCGACTAACCAAATAATACTCATACATATACATACACGTATATATAACTCTGCATTAAAATTGGCGATAAATCAGTATCCCCGCAATTTAAATTAACCAAATTGCGAATAACAATTGGCAGAAACAATTTTCACAAACAGCGTTACCAGAAAGGCTGACGGGACGAGCTGGACAAAAGCCTTCGTCGCCTCTATGGCTTAATGAAGGCAATACCAGTCTTCTTTTTTTTATTATTATTCAAAAGTAATCCGCTTAGTCCGGACCACCGCCGCCTGCTTCATTTTGCGCAATTGCTCTAATTATCTTCACTGCGACCCTCATATGAGGTATATCTACATCCCGACTAAATTCATATTACTCTCATAAATTCGGCTATGCAACCAATAATTTTCCCGGTGCATAATATTAAGGTCTCGTCTGATTTGGAATATTTTCAGTTGGGATAATAAAAAGATAATTAAAATAACTTTGTCTGACATGGAGCGTGTAATATAATATATATATACCTGGAGAAGGTTTCTGGAATCAACGCCCCCGTGGCCCCGTCTGAGACCAGGCCTCATGGTGGATCAGGGTCTGATCAACCAGGCTGTTACTGCTGGCCGCATGCAGACTGACGTACAAACCACAATCCAGCTGGTCAGGTAGTGACTTTAGGTGCCTGGCCTGCGCCTTCTCGATGACAGCCAGGGGTCTATTGGTAATCCCACATATGTATGCTGGTAGGCAGTTGAACAGCCTTGGGCCCCTGACACTTATTGTGTTGTCTCTCAGTGTACTGGTGGCGCCCCTGCTTTCATAGGGAGTGATTTTCGTGTGCAAGGGATTTCAACCGTTCCCAGTAATTTAGGTGCCTTATCGTACTTATGTGTGCCGTGAAAGTTCTTTGTATACGCTCAAGGTCAGCAATTTCGCCTGCCTTGAAGGGGGCAGTTAGTGTACAGCAGTATTCCAGCCTAGAGAGAACAAACGATTTGAAGAGAATCATCATGGGCTTGGGGTCCCTAGTTTTGAAGGTTCTCATTATCCATATATATATATATATATATATATATATATATATATATATATATATATATATATATATATATATATAATCTTTGTTAAATGAGGTTACAAATTTTTCCTATGGCTACATCTTGTTAGAACTTGCAGCTGAAGTTAAAATTAAAGCACCTGGAAAAATTAGTTTTTCAATTTTCTTAAGTGGTTATTTATCATTAATGGAATCACTTCTTTTGTAATTGTTTCACGTACAGTACGCACAGACACGCGTACACATGCACATACACACACACACATATATATATTCATGGAAAAAGAAAAACTGCCAGACAGTTGGAAAATTTCAACAAACTACAAATTAGCATCGCTGATTAGCATTCTAGAAAACAAATCAGGAAAGAGAAGACTCGATAGACTGTATCATCTCATAGTATAAGAAAGAATTTGTTGCAGTACCTCACCTGATGCTCCCATATGAACTGACAGAGCAGGTAAGGGCAACACTGTAGGTACTTAAACGACTGCTGGAACGTCCAGTGCACAGAGACAGAGGGGTAATGCTTAGAAAAAAAAGCGTCGGAGTGGGTAGAGGCGAGGAGTGGAGTCCCTCAAGGATCAGGGATTCGACACCTGCTGTTCTTGATATACTAAACGACATTCCGGAGAAAATCGAATTCTCTACAACACGGTCTTCGGATGTTTTGACTTGCGTGAGGGTGATAATAGCCAAAAAGAATAGCGAGAGGCTCCGAAACCGCTTGAACTGACTCAACGTGGTCAGGAAAGTGGCTACCTGAATTCATGATAATTACAAACAAAATGTATAACAAGGTTAAGGAGTGAGAAGACCGGACACGGATTACAACCTGAAAGGACACGGACAGCAAATAATGCGTAAAAAGAAAGATTAGAGCGCAAACATTTGAATCAAGCTTTTAAACAGCAGAATACTTACAATATATCGTAAAACTTCAGATGGTTAAAACTGAAAATGTCATTTTTAACGATATTTTGCATTATGTTTCTTGCCTTCACTGTAGTTATTTTGTTAATACAAACGTCCCAGATTTGTATAGTTTTAAGTAAATATATAACATTTATTCTTTTTATAGAACCGACGTTCAAGAACTGAATTTTCCAAACGTCTGAATGATGATAATAACATTAGCCTTCTGTATGAGTATATATATATATATATATATATATATATATATGGTTCGTGATTATACAGGTTATAACCATAAATAATACAACATAATTACTTAATATTTATGTTGGACCAACAGATTAATTGCTCTCATTTAATTAAAACTCACCTGAGTGTCAACTGTTGTTTTTATACGAGAAGATGTTGTCCTGTCAATTTACAGTATATCTTCCTCTTCTCTTTTCCCTTCCTTCCTTCCTTCCTTATCCATACCTCCCTCTCGATCTCTCTCTCCCTCTACCCATGTTCAATATGGGTCTAACAATATACCTTGGTATTCCCCTGCGTGTCAGTCACTCCGGCAGGACGCCATATTCTCAGCCTTGACCAGAGTCTCTGTCACAGAAATTCCTTCCTACACTTTATCTTCCTATCGCGTTTTTTTCTCCCCCGGCTGCAAGTGTTCGGAATTTTTTCCATCCAATCTAAGTCGCTGACTTTTTTTGTTCTCCCCCCCCTACCAATATATAAATTCACTCCTCTTAGTAAGGTTTCGTTGTATTTTCAGTCACACTGTCGAATTATATTCCTGCTCAAACCCGTTTTTTTTTTTTAAGAAACAAGAAAATTAAACTCTGTGGATTCGTAACTTATACTTTTTTCTTATAATGGATTGGTTCAATATACAACTAGAAATGTTTTTGCTTTGCTTCAAAAATAACATTCATCAATCACAAGCCATTCATTCTTCAACAATGAACAACTATGAAGATTGAGACACTTATGCAACATATAAGAATCTTTATTAAGATTCTTATATGTTGCATAAGTGTCTCAGTCTCCAACTCGTCGGTTTTCAAAACCATTTATCATAATTAACAACTATCTCATTCTTACACACACAACCCGCACATATAAAAGAGAGGAGCTTACGACGACGTTTCGGTCCAAGTCGGGCCGAAACGTCGTCGTAGCTCCTCTCTCTTATATGTGCGGGTTGTGTGTGTATTGTTCCAGTCACGGTATTGGGCCTTTTTTGTTATTTATCTTATTCTTACCCATTTTCAAGCCATCCATTCTTTCTCTTTTAATAAACTGTTATAATTTTGTGTTTATGTATTATCTGTCTCCAGACTAGATAACCAAGTTACACCACAGATTGAATGATTCCCCTAAATAACAGAACACGTACCCCAAATATACAATACTGTACTTTATACTGTACATTACTGTACATTACTTATCTACATTACAGTTAAAATGCTTAGTGGGCGTGGAGAAGTGGGTACCTGGTGCTACAGGTTGGGGTGAGTGGGGCTATGAAAGTTTTGGGTGGAGTTGGTTAAGAGGGTTTTCAGTTTGGGATTACATACACGTGTGACTAGAGGGATGTCATTCGTAATATAGTGTAGACCCATGCTAAATAGGGAGGTTGGTGACGTGGGTTGGGGATAGTAGGCTAGATGGCCTGAGTGGTGAAGTGGAAAGTAGGGCGTGATTACAGGTTGGTTGGTGGTGCATGGAGAAGAGGGGGGAAAATAAAAATGTTTCTTTCGAAGGTCCACTCAGGTGTGTGTGTGTGTGTGTATTTTCTGTATGCGGTGTGGTGCACATACGCATTTTTTTGGTAGGTACAGCGTAAAATAGTGTGTGTGTGGGGGGGGGGTGAGTCTGGAGAATGAATGCTCTGTTACATATTCTAAATTTATCTCCTACCTCCATGCCAAGCCTACGATACCTTTGTCTAAGCTCTTAGTATCGTACATGTTTCAAGTCTCTTTTTTCTTCTTCTCTTATCGCATCAGTCTAACTCTTCCTGAGGTGTCGGCTGGAATCCTTCATGTCCTTGCTTCGTGGCATTCCCGCTTACTTTCTGCGATCATTTCCTCTTGTTTGCACTGTGACTGTTTGTCGATTTCTCTCAATGGGTCTGAATCCTTTTTTTACGCTTCCACTCGCCCTTCTGTCACTCGTAAGTCTCGAGTATTTACCTGAATTCTTGCCTTTGCAACGGCACGTGTACTCACCTAGTGTGTGTACTCACCTGTGTGTGTGTGTGTGTGTGTGTGTGTGTGTGTTTTGTTAGCTACAACGTTACTCCTGTCTTCTGTAATTATCAATGAATGACAGGACGGCTTTAGAGCTCTATTTGTTATTCAGTTCACTCCAAAACAATCATCATTAAGTCCCATTTACATTCATTGTCTTCTAACAATATCACTAACACCATCTTTCAAAATTAGTTGACCTTTTTAGTATTATTATTATTATTATTATTATTATTATTATTATTATCATCCTAAGTGCCCAACCCATAAGGATTGGGAAGCACTCAGGTTCGACCCACTGATGCGTTGCCCTTATACACTATGTTCCTCACCTCCCTTCCCCATTTTCAACACCACCATGTCATATTCTTCCTCATTTTCAGCAACTCCTCATCTTCATCATCAAGCGGATCCCTCATCACAACTTTCCTCATTTGTTGTCTTCTTTAAGTCGTGGGAGATATTTCTCTCTCTCTCTCTCTCTCTCTCTCTCTCTCTCTCTCTCTCTCTCTCTCTCTCTCTCTCTCTCAGCTGATGCTGAAATTAGGCAATTTTTGACTCTGGTGTTGTTGTTAGTGTTGAGGTAATTGTTGCAATTGCAAAGACTGAAGCTGCAAAACAAGCTTTCATCTCCCTCTACCCTGTACGAAACGTCTTAAATTTCCTTTCATAGGTATTCAGTAAAAAAACAAAAAAGTGTAACTAGTCAATGGGCCAAGACGAACCGAAACGTCGTCATAAGCTCTCCCATGTGAGGGGCTCTTAATTTAGGGAATTGGATCTGTGTTCCAATTCTCTGAATTCAGCCTGAATCCTTCCATCGCCCCCTCCCCCCTCCCTCCCGGACGCTGTACAATCCCTGCGGGTTTAGGGCACCCCAGGTTATTTGTGCATTGTGTAGTATTATGTAATTTGTTCCAACCAATTACTTATTTTTAACATAAATACGGATATTCTGCGAGTTGTTCCAGGCACAACATTACTGAGACTTGTATTCTTCTCTCCCAATGAAAACTTATTATTTAAACTGAGTCTTTTCTTCATTAAGGTTCCATCCAATGTCTTCATTAGGTTTCCTCACGTCATGAAGTGAACGTCCTCGCTTTTTTCCTTCCTCTTCTCCCCTATTGCTTCCCGTTATTCCGTGCGTCCTGCGTTACATCTCATTTATTCAAGGAGTTCGATCTTGTGTTTTCTTTTTGCTTTTAAATTGGTGTTATGGATTCCATCTGCGAATGTCAACGGGGGAAAAAATGTAAGCTTTTGTAGGTGTTTACCCTTGTTTGTGTCTTTTTTTTGTGTGTGTGTTTGTGTGTCTACTTTTGTTTGTGTTTGTACGGTTGAATGAATGTTAGCGTATTAGTTGATAGACACTTGGCCTGTGATGGGCGTTTTATTTTGCGCATGTATGTGCATGACTGCACGCACTCGTTTGTGGGTATGCGCTTGCTTGTGTACGTTTGATTGTGCACGCTATTCTGTGCGAGTACGCTTGTGGAGTTTCTGTGGAGTACGCTCGTGTCCTCCACAGGAACTCCACAGGACCACTTGATGAACTGGAATGAGGCTCACCTCGCCACTACGGAACATAATCCCAGACGCCGACGATGTCTGGAAGCCTCGCTAATCGCAGTCACCGACACCGTGGAACGTAACACTGGAAGCTACAACACCGGCGTACATGACACTCAGGCAAACCCCAACCTGACTCAAAACTGAAATAAAATGACCTCATTGTGTACCTGACCTCATTCCAATAAGCTTCGCTTGCATTTTTCAGGTCACTGTGTGTCACTCGCACCCCACTTTCTGCCTATATATAATGTTATTTTCAACCTGTGTGTGTTAGAAGTGATCAAAGTCCCAGGACCGAAACGTTTTCTAATATGTATGTCGTAGTGTTTGCTTAAGTGTCTTTTTAAACCAATTTATGGGTATCAATTACCAAGGTTTATACTATACCTAAGTGAGATAGAGAAACAGATTTATGTCTATATAAACAGCAGCAGTTAATGCTGAGTTTATATAGACATACACTGAACATCATCATTCAGAAAGACGACACTTGCAAAACACAAAATTAACTAAAAACTAGAATTTTTGGAGTGAATGAAAATGGTCAGATAAATCTGTATGCAATAATACGCTTTGGACTTTTATCGTATAACCAATTTAAATGCTGGTCATATTTCTGCTGCTGTTATTTTATACTTTGTACACTTCGATGGAAAAACAAAAAATGAATTCGCACTGACTGCATCCCGCCACGATCCATTTTAGGACATATGATTGGGTCGGAGATTTCCAATCATGTTTTATAGTCGTAGCACACGCGAGGTGTGTCTAATTATTATGTTTCAGCTGATATTTATTCCCTTCAAACCCTGGAACAAATTTATTACATACGAAATTTCGCTCTAAGTAGAGCTTTATCCTTACTTGATATAACTCTGACTAGAGCGAAAGGTTGTTTTTAATAAAGATTTTGCTGTGCACCAAGTGCCTTACTATCGTTCTTCTTGGGAATACTTACCAGACGCTGGCTACTTCTCTCAAGTTTTAATCTGAGGACCTAACCAGACCCTCCCTCGTAAATCCTTACCCCAGGAGGAAAAAGTAGATGAAACAGCCTCCTGGACGGTCAGTAAAGAACCCAGACGGAGTAGCAGAGGTAGTAAGGTTAGGCCATGATTGACAAAGGTCCCTGTTGGAGTAGCGGCGGGCGTAAGGTCAAGTTGTGAGTGCCGCTGACCCCAGTCCGGTCTAATGGTGTGTATCACTTAAGCTAGCTTCCTACTGCTGCTCTCTACTTCACCCAAACTGCCTCTCGTGCAGTCCTCCAACATCCATTGGCTCACTGTTCTTCTCTTATCCCTCGCTTTATTCAGCCTTAAGAGGACGAATTTGCCTTTCTATTGTTAATCTTTGTTTAAAAGTTCTGTGAGTGTTTGTATGTGTATGTATATATGTAACAAAAAAAAGGCACAATACCTTGACTGGAACAATACACAAATAACCCGCACATAGAAGAGAGGAGCTTACCACGACGTTTCGGTCCGACTTGGACCATTTGTAAAAGGTGATTTTGTAAATGGTCCAAGTCGGACTGAACGTCGTCAGCTCCTCATTCTATGTGCGGGTTATTTGTGTATGTATATATGTATAGTATATAAGCTGCCACTGACACCTTGTCCTTGTCTCTTGTTTTCAAAGAATATCTCCTATACTGTTGTTTTGGGCTAAAGATTTCATATAATAAAATAAAGAGATAGAAAGATCTTGAGCTAAAAAGATTTATATAATATATATATATATATATATATATATATATATATATATATATATATATATATATATATATAATGGTAGCAATAAAATAATTTTCAATTAAACACAATAAATCTGAGAGAAAAATTTATAATCCGTATGCCTTATCTTTATAGAAACTGTTTACTTAAGGTAAGACAAGTGTTGATCTTCCGGTTGGTTGGATGGGGTGGTTGAGGATGCTGTGAGATCCCTATTCATCCCATATTCATGAGCACCTCATAATGGGTATTGACACAATTCTTAACTGAGGGAGAGATGAGCCCACGACCGACCACTCATCTAACTTTGGTTTCAGAGGTTGAGTCTTAGCTGCTGGGCCGCTTCTTTACCTTCACTCGACCTTTAATGTTTACTGCTCTCTGGCCTCTTGATCCCTGTCATACCTGCTCTTCATTCCAGTTATGTGCCTCACTGATGCTAGAGTTGTACTCATTGATATGTACTTGATGGAGGTCTGAATCTCAGCTCCTAGCCCCGTCTCTTAGACCAACATGATCGGCGTCTCTGATTTCCGGCCTCTTGGGGTTTATCATATCTACTCTTTCAGCTGTGCATTGAGTTTCCCCCTCTCCCACTGCTTCATCCATGTCATTCCAGATTTTCATCACTTCTCTCTTTTTGCATATCATAAGACAGTAGGCCTACCGCTGTGCCGCTCTGTAGTAAGTGTGCTCTATGTTATTTTCTTATATAATTTCTCTACTCAACTGCCCTTTCAGCAGACGGAGGATCAAGCCTCCAGCACGTCTTGCACTGAATGACCCGTATGGGCTCAGTGTTGAACAAGAATTTAATTTTATAATTTAATCTTTCTTGCATGTTAAAGAAAAACAGCCCAGGAAAATTGGTTTGCCCAGCAGCGCAGAACCAGTCGAAGTTCCTCTTGTACCTGCTGATGCAGTCGAAGTTCCTCTTGTACCTGCTGATGCAGTCGAAGTTCCTCTTGTACCTGCTGATGCAGTCGAAGTTCCTCTTGTACCTCCTGATGCAGTCGAAGTTCCTCTTGTACCTGCTGATGCAGTCGAAGTTCCTCTTGTACCTGCTGATGCAGTCGAAGTTCCTCTTGTACCTGCTGATGCAGTCGAAGTTCCTCTTGTACTTGCTGATGCAGTCGAAGTTCCTCTTGTACCTGCTGATGCAGTCGAAGTTCCTCTTGTACCTGCTGATGCAGTCGAAGTTCCTCTTGTACCTGCTGATGCAGTCGAAGTTCCTCTTGTACTTGCTAATGCAGTCGAAGTTCCTCTTGTACCTGCTGATGCAGTCGAAGTTCCTCTTGTACTTGCTGATGCAGTCGAAGTTCCTCTTGTACCTGCTGATGTAGTCGAAGTTCCTCTTGTACCTGCTGATGTAGTCGAAGTTCCTCTTGTACCTGCTGATGTAGTCGAAGTTCCTCTTGTACGTGCTGATGTAGTCGAAGTTCCTCTTGTACTTGCTGATGTATTCGAAGTTCCTCTTGTACCTGCTGATGTAGTCGAAGTTCCTCTTGTACTTGCTGATGTAGTCGAAGTTCCTCTTGTACTTGCTATTGCAGTCGAAGTTCCTCTTGTACCTGCTGATGCAGTCGAAGTTCCTCTTGTACCTGCTGATGCAGTTGAAGTTCCTCTTGTACCTGCTGATGCAGTCGAAGTTCCTCTTGTACCTGCTGATGCAGTCGAAGTTCCTCTTGTACCTGCTGATGCAGTCGAAGTTCCTCTTGTACCTGCTGCGTCACCTCAGATGATCAGTCAGTCGACCTCCTCTGGGTCGCCTCAGTCTAGCTGTCTGACTCCAGATTGTTACAGCTGCTGGTATTTCAGTTCATTGTCACATTTAAAGAACTTTCGCAAGGGATTCACGTTAAAACCTACGAAAAACAGCTTAAACGTAGAACCGTGACAACAAGTACGTGTGCGTGCGAGCGTGTGTGTGTGTGTGTGTGTGTGTGTGTGTGTGTGTAAGGGTGGGGATGTTGAGTGTGCGTGGCATTCTTTACACCATAAAACAAGCACTACAAACAATGTTATGAATATCTAATAGAACGATCAAAGTGCACAAACTTCGTAAAACACACACAGAGAGAATATCAAATTTAACCACGAACACGGAGAACCCATCAAGGAGCCCTCAGCGTTTGAAGGAAACTTAGATATTTTTCTTTAATTTAAAAGATACTCTGAATAGCTGGACGGCTGGATGGCAATTGGCTTACTGATTGGCTGATACTTTCCCAACGATTGTCTGAATGATAGATGGATGGATGACAAATACGCGTTTGACTTCAGAATTAATACCTGAAATTAATAATTTCAGGCATTGTTAATTCTTTACCTGCTGTTTGACAGCCCAAGGCACCACAAGAGGACCAAGAAATGCCAGGATGGAATAAAAATAGTTGAATATTTGGATCGACGTTGTCAGAGTGAGATTGAGTGTGCCAGCGAGTGCATGAATATTAGGATCGACGTGGTCAGAGTGGTTCTGAGTGTTCCAGTGAGTGAATGAGTGCTTCAGGAGAGCGAGGAAGTGTTAGAGCAATCTGAAGAGCATCAGGGAATGCCAGGGTGTGTTAAAGAAAGTTCTTTTTTTTCTAAAATAACGTTGATAAAGAGTTCCCATGGGAGTATGCGATGAGGCTTTTACCTGGCGGGAAAGGGTTGGAAGAAGGGAAGGGGGAGATGGGGTGTTGTTGCAACGTCTTGTGTATGTCGTTCAATTTGGGAGCAATTTTCCTCCCTGGCTCGAATTGCAGCTCTTAGCTCAAGTGTTGGCCCACACCACAACCCTCCCTGCAAGGGCAAGACGGTGCCATGCCTCGTACACCACAGAAGCTCTTTAATCCTCGCCTTTCCAGCTCCAGAATCAGCCTAAGAGCCTCCTGATCTCTTAAGACAGCAATTCTTTCGACGCCGACAATCGAAGATGGAGATACTTTTTCCATCACACTCTTAAAGTTTTACCTCAGCTTCTATTTATTTTTATCTTTTTTTTTAACCTCAGCGTTCTCTTCATTTTACTACAACGTTCCCCTTTCTCGTCCCCCCGTTCTCCTCCTCTCTATCGTATTCTCCACTTTCCTTTTCCGCGTCTCCGGTAAACACAAGCGGAGGACGGAGCATCAGTGTCAAGTATCAGAAACAGCAATGAGTAAAGTCGCCGCACAAAACTCCCACTGTGAGAAGTTATTCCAGCATCAGACGAGGCATCTCCGTCCTGGATGTCTCTTGTGCACTGAGGGGATTACTTTTTCTCCTTCCTAGCTGGAGTATTTAGTTTTTCTTCGGCGATCTTTAAGCAGAGAACTGATGTATTTGAAGAATGATGTATTATGTTGGTATTTATATATATATATTTTTAAATGTTCTATCATTTTAAAGTATTTTATCTTTTCACCTTCAATATGTTTGTGGGAGATAATCTTCCATGAATTAGATGGAAGAGAGTTCGAGAGAAGAGAGGAACTAGGTGTTATAATTCCATGCCCTGAAATTAAAAGGAAAAAGGTTCCAGAGAAGAGAAGAACCTAATGTACCAATTCCATGACAGAAAAAGGATTCCAGAGACGATAACTAGAGATTATTCTTCGATATTCTGGGAAGAACGTGGATTGCAGGAAGCAGAGGAAGTGCTATTCTATTTCGATATCTGTAAGAAAACAGGACACCGAATTAAATCACCTGGAAGATGGTTTCATTCGGTGCCCCGAAAAAAAAAAATATCTTATCTAACAGAGGACTTCAGCGTCCAAATTATGTGCCTTGGGAACGAACGAGTTTTCAGTGAGGCAAGAAGCAAGCCATTTTAATTTCATCTACAACTTCGTTAGTTTCTCTGCTGAATTTAAAGTTTCCTTTATCTCCTCAAATTATATCTTGGAATGAAAGGAGTATTTTCCTTCGATTACCCAGGGACATAGACGGAACTGAAGCCTTTCTACTCGCTGCTATTTTCACGCTGCACTAATATCTTTCTTTAATGCTGGATTGAAAGGAAAGAGTGTTGAATATTCGAGAGAAAGAATGAATGCCAGAAAAGACATTTCAATTCTCTGTACCCTTCTTAAAACCCTTTCATCGAAGCGAACCCAAATATTTTCTTCGGGCCGAACCAATTTCAGGGTCTGGGTCTGTTCCCACTCGCTTCTCAGGGCTAAACGAAGGAGCCTTAAGAGATCCGGTAACCTGTTTAACAACGAGAACCTTAGAAACGAGGAAATTTGCTGGTGCGCTTTGAGGAAACCTCCCTCACTTTTTCTCAACCTTGCACCTTCTTGTCTTTAACAATTAATTTCAAACCTCCCCTCACATCTTTCCAAACCTTCCTTCTCTTTCTCTCTCACTTACAGCTCCAAACTTTCTTCACTTTATTCTAAACTTTCCTCCTTTCACCTTTCCAAATCTCTACTCTCTCTCTCACTTCCTAACCTATCTCATTTTCAAATCTCCCCTACTTCCAAATCTCCTTTTCTCACCCCCCTCTGAATATCCCTCCCTCTCCCCTTCCACCCTCTCCCCCTCACTTCCAAACATCCACTCTCACCCCTCCAAATCTCCCTCCCTCCCACCATTCTGAACTTCTCTCCCTTCCTAACTTCCTCCCTCCTTCCCGTCTTTGATCCTTCCTGCCATCCCAAATTTACTCCAAGGTAAAAATGCCGAAAGTTTTTACTAATGGAGTTTTTACAGCCACCACACCCTCCTGCTACCAGCTGCTTCAGCATCATCGTCTGGATAAACACAACTCATCTCTGTCCTCTCTCAGAATCTTCACTTTAAATAATTTTTACAGCTTACTTGATGAGGAAAAGGACTGGCTTGTATTAATATTTTTGTGGCCATTTTTTATTATTATTATTATTATTATTATTATTATTATTAATTATTATTATGAGGAAAAAAACTGGTTTGTATTAATATTTTTTGTGGTCTTTTTTAATTTTATTATTATTATTAATGCCAATAAAATTATTACTATTATTAGTAATTTCTTAAATCTTCATTCATTATTATTTTCTCTCTCTCTCTCTACATCATACAGCTGTGATTCGTTTCTACTTCGTTCTCGTCTTGATCTCCATTTCTCAGTCTCTGATCATCACAAGAGCTATATCTTAACACACATAATTGTCTCATCCTCCTGACCAATTAATCAGTCGTGAAAAATAGCTGTGAGTTGTACACCGTGTGGTGTATTGTTTGTGTCTGGACAAAATAGGCCTATAAGGGATCTTATTTGATTGTCATTCCACTCGCGCTGAATGATCTTTAAGGGTTTAGCGCTCGTTATGGAATAATAATAATGATGATAATCCTTCTCGTCCTAACTTTTTATTTAACCTTCAATCTCATTAACTGATTCTACTTTATTTTTATCGTCTTCGTCTTCATCATCTTCATTTTCTTATTCATTTCATCATTATTTTCTTCTATTTATTTTCTTCCATTTTTTTCTTCTTTTCCTTCTTCCTTCACTATTTTTTTCTTTCTATTTTCTTCATATTTTCTTTTTTCCCTTCTTCATTTCCTTCATTATTTTTTTTTTCTTCTTCCATTTTTCTTTTTTTCTTATTTATTTTTTCTTTCTTTTTTTTTTTTCTTTTCTTTTTTTTCTTTTCTTCATTTTTTCTTTTTTTATTATTTTTCTTCTTCTTCTTCATTATTTTTTCTTTTTTTCATTATTTTTTTCTTCTTTTTATTTATTTTTTCTTCTATTATTTTTCTTCTTCTTTTTTTTTTTTTTTCTTCTTCATTTATTTTTCTTTTCTTCTTTTCTATTATTTTTTCTTCTTCTTCTTCATTATTTTTTTCTTCTTCTTTTCATTATTTTTTTCTTCTTTTCCTTATTTTTTTCTTTCTTTTCTTTTCATTATTTTTTTTCTTCTTCTTCATTATTTTCTTTCTTCATTATTTTTTCTTCTTATTTTTTCTTATTTTTTTTCTTTTTTCATTATTTTTTCTTTTTTTTCTTCATTATTTTTTTTCTTCTTCTTCATTTTTTTTTTCTTCATTATTTTTTCTTCCTTATTATTTTTTCTTTTCTTTTTTTTTTTTTCTTCTTCATTTTTTTTCTTCTTTTTATTTTTTTTCTTTCTTCTTATTTTTTTTTTCTTTCCCTTATTTTTTCCCTTTTT
>WNWK01030055.1:0-23824 GCA_009830355.1 Cherax destructor
TTTTTAGTGAAAGAAATCAAATCAATAGTGCGGGTTATCTGTGTATTGTTCCAGTCACGGTACTGTGCCTTTTTATCTATCACACATCCCTTAGACAGGGATGCAGAGAATCCGTAGTTTGGAGATTAGGAGGAGGTGTGGGATTACCAAAACTATTATCCAGAGGACTGAGGAGGGGTTATTGAAATGGTTTGGACATGTAGAGAGGATGGAACAAAATAGAATGACTTGAGTGTATAAATCTGTAGTGGAGGGAAGGCGGGGTAGGGGTCGGCCTAGAAAAGGTTTGGGGAGGGGGTAAAGGAGGTTTTGTGTGCGAGGGCTTGGACTTCCAGCAAGCGTGCGTGAGTGTGATAGATAGGAGCAAATGGAGACAAATGGTTTTAGGACTTGACGTGCTGTTGGAGTGTAAGCAAGGTAACATTTATGAAGGGTTTCAGGAAACTGGCAGGCTGGACTTGATTCCTGGAGATGGGAAGTACAGTGCCGGCACTCTGTAGTGTAGTTGTAGTGTAAGCACGCCTCTGACAAGACAGTGATGGAGTGAGTGATGATGAAAGTTTTTCTTTGTCGGGCCACCCTGCCTTGGTGGGAAACGGCCTATGTGTTAATAAAATAAAAAAAAGAATAATCAATAAACTATTAAATCTTGCAGAAATATCTACAGTGCCGAAGCTACCAAGTCCTCCTCACTCTTCAAATAAATCAGCTCAAAGTCTGAGCACAAGTCAAGATGAACAACCAAGTTATGCATCAGTAATAACAGCTGGAGTAGTAGGTGTTACTGCGCTAATTATATTTGTTATTGTGCTTGTGGGACTCGTCCTTCGCTGCCGCAGCAAAAGAATTTTCAGTGTTCCAGAAAACAGTAACACAGTAAAAGGTTGAGTTATTTTTGACAGCAGAGCACCAAACCCAACTCATTTTCAGAAATGAATTATCACAAAAGAAGATCAAAAACAATGGATCACGAAAATAAATCTTGAAAATAAAAATTCAGATCTACAGTGAAAGGGCAATCATTCTATGATTCATAGATATGAACAACAATGTAAATGAAACATTTGTTAAGAAATACCCAATGTGAATGAAGTCAAGTTAAGGAATCATGAAAGCTAAAGTTATTCCCAACTAGTTAGAACAAAAATATAAAAATAAAGAATGCTGATAAATTTTATGTACGCATATTATTAAAACCAAGACTAGTAGGTACATTTAAATGAAGCACAAATACAGTGGACCCTCGGTTAACGAATACCCCGGAAATCGTGCAATTATGTAAGTATAATTTTGTAAGTTCTTGTGGAAGTGTATTTTTGGGGGTCTGAAATAGACTAACCTACGTGAAATTTTTCCTTAAGGGAGTAAATTCGTTCGGTAATGGCACTTGAGCAGACTTCAGGAGTGAAGTTTTTACGAAACTCGGGGGTCCACTGTATAAGACATTATCATTACACAACATTATCATTTGTACACGACACCTAATGTAACTCGAAACTTTAAGTGTCTCCCATGTACATATATACGTATATACAGTGGTACCTCGGTTAACGATATTTTTTCGTTCCAGAATGCTGTTCAAGTGCCATTACCAAACGAATTTATCCCCATAAGGAATAATGTAAAATAGACTAGTCCTTTCAGACCCCCAAAAACACACTTACAAAAGCATTTAAAAAAATAAACTTACATAAAAGGGCGAGTTTGGGGACCATCGTTAACCGAGGTACCACTGTATGTATGTGTATATGTATGTATGTATGTATGTATGTATGTGTATATGTATGTACAGTGGTACCTCGAGTTACGATGGTCCCCAAAATCGCCCTTTTATGTAAGTTTATTTTTTTAAATGCTTTTGTAAGTATATTTTTGGGGGTGTAAAAGGACTAGTCTATTTTACATTATTCCTTATGGGGATAAATTCGTTTGGTAATGGCACTTAAACAGCATTCTCGAACGAAAAAATATCGTAACTCGAGGTACCACTGTATGTGTATATGTATGTATGTGTATATGTATGTATGTGTATATGTATGTATGTATGTATGTGTACAGTGGACCCTCGGTTAACGAATACCCCGGAAATCGTGCAATTATGTAAGTATAATTTTGTAAGTTCTTGTGGAAGTGTAGTTTTGGGGTCTGAAATAGACTAACCTACATGACATTATTTCTTAAGGACGTAAATTCGTTCGGTAATGGCACTTGAGCAGGCTTCTGCAATGAATTTTTTTCGTTAACCGAGGGTCCACTGTATATGTATGTACAGTGGTACCTCGAGTTACGATGGTCCCCAAAATCGCCCTTTTATGTAAGTTTATTTTTTTAAATGCTTTTGTAAGTATATTTTTGGGGGTGTAAAAGGACTAGTCTATTTTACATTATTCCTTATGGGGATAAATTCGTTTGGTAATGGCACTTGAACAGCATTCTCGAACGAAAAAATATCGTAACTCGAGGTACCACTGTATGTGTATATGTATGTATGTGTATATGTATGTATGTGTATATGTATGTATGTGTATATGTATGTATGTATGTATGTGTACAGTGGACCCTTGGTTAACGAATACCTCGGAAATCGTGCAATTATGTAAGTATAATTTTGTAAGTTCTTGTGGAAGTGTAGTTTTGGGGGTCTGAAATAGACTAACCTACATGACATTATTTCTTAAGGACGTAAATTCGTTCGGTAATGGCACTTGAGCAGGCTTCTGCAATGAATTTTTTTCGTTAACCGAGGGTCCACTGTATATGTATGTACAGTGGACCCCCGAGTTTCGTAAACCCCGGAAATCGTACATTTATGTAAGTATAATATTGTAAGTGCTTATGGAAAAGTATTTTTGGGGGTCTGAAATAGACTAACCTACGTGACATTTTTCTTAAGGGGTAAATTCGTTCGGTAATGGCACTTGAGCAGACTTCAGGAGTGAAGTTTTACGAACGGGGTCCACTGTATGTGTATATGTATGTATGTGTAATATGTATGTGTTTTGTATGTATGTATGTATGTGATATGTAGTGTATATGTATGTGTATATGTATGTATATAGTATTCCGATTTATCTTAAAGTTGTAAATAGATATAGTAAAAGTATAATAGTATGTGCCGTATATAATATATATATATATATATATATATATATATATATATATATATATATATATATATATATATATATATATATATATATATATATATATATATACAGTGGTACCTCGACTTACGATGGTCCCAAACACACCCTTTTATGTAAGTTTATTTTTAAATGCTTTTGTAAGTGTACTTTTAGGGTCAAACAGACTAGTCTATTTTACATTATTTCTTAAGGAGATAAATTCGTTTGGTAATGGCACTTGAACAGCATTCTGGAATGAAAATATCGTAAGTCGAGGTACCACTGTATATATATATACAGTGGTACGACTTACGATATTTTTCATTCCAGAATGCTGTTCAATGCCATTACCAACGAATTTATCTCCATAAGAAATGATGTAAAATAGACTAGTCCTTTGACACCCAAAATTACACTTACAAAAACATTTAAAAATAAACTTACATAAAGGGTGTGTTTGGGACCATCGTAGTCGGGTACCACTGTATATACAGTGGTACCCCGACTTACGATATTTTTCATTCCAGAATGCTGTTCAAGTGCCATTACCAAACGAATTTATCTCCATAAGAAATGATGTAAAATAGACTAGTCCTTTAGACCCCAAAATTACACTTACAAAAGCATTTAAAAATAAACTTACATAAAAGGGTGAGTTTGGGGACCATCGTAAGTCGAGTACCACTGTACAGTGGACCCCGGTGTTCGTCCTGCTCAAAACACTCCCTTTTATGTAAGTGTATTTTTTAAATGCTTTTATAAGTGTAGTTTTGGGGTCTAAAGGACTAGTCTACTTTACATTATTTCTTAAGGAATAAATTCGATTGGTAATGGCACTTGAACAGCATTATGTTACGAAAAATGGACGAACACCGGGGGTCCACTGTATATATATACAGTGGTACCTCGAGTTACGATATTTTTTCGTTCGAGAATGCTGTTCAAGTGCCATTACCAAACGAATTTATCCCCATAAGGAATAATGTAAAATAGACTAGTCCTTTACACTCCCAAAAATATACAGTGGTACCCGACTTACGATATTTTTCATTCCAGAATGCTGTACAAGTGCCATTACCAAACGAATTTATCTCCATAAGAAATGATGTAAAATAGACTAGTCCTTTTAGACCCCAAAATTACACTTACAAAAGCATTTAAAAAATAAACTTACATAAAAGGGTGAGTTTGGGACCATCGTAAGTCGGGTACCACTGTACTTACAAAAGCATTTAAAAATAAACTTACATAAAAGGGCGATTTTGGGGACCATCGTAACTCGAGGTACCACTGTATCTTTCTTTCAACACGTCGGCCGTTTCCCACCGAGGCAGGGTGGCTCAAAAGGAAAAACAAAAGTTTCTCCTTTTACATTTAGTAATATATACAGGAGAAGGGGTTACTAGCCCCTTGCTCCCAGCATTTTAGTCGCCTCTTACGACACGCATGGCTTACGGAGGAAGAATTCTATTCCACTTCCCCATGGAGATAAGAGGAAATAAGAACAAGAACTAGTAAAAATTTAGAAGAAAACCCAGAGGGGTGAGTATATATATGCTTGTACATGAATGTGTAGTGTGATCTAAGTGTAAGTAGAAGTAGCAAGATGTACCTGAAATCTTGCATGTTTATGAGACAGAAAAAAGACACCAGCAATCCTACCATCATGTAAAACAATTACAGGCTTTCGTTTTACACTCACTTGGCAGAACGGTAGATATATACAGTGGTACCCCGACTTACGATGGTCCCCAAACTCACCCTTTTATGTAAGTTTATTTTTTTAAATGCTTTTGTAAGTGTAATTTTGGGGGTCTAAAAGGACTAGTCTATTTTACATCATTCCTTATGGGGATAAATTCGTTTGGTAATGGCACTTGAACAGCATTCTTGAATGAATTTTCTTGAACGAATTTTCTTCCTTAAGAAATAATGTCAAGTAGGTTAGTCCATTTCAGACCCCCAAAAATACACTTACAAAAGCACTTACAATATTACACTTACATAAATGTACGATTTCTGAGTAGAACGTAACTCGGGGTCCACTGTACCATATATTTTTGAGGCCACTGGCAGTTACATATACACTCACCATCCGACTTACAACCTGCACGACATACAACCACTTGACTTAAGACCGTGCGTCTGGCAGCCCTGCTGCCAGACGCACGGTCAGATGCAGCAGCATAATGTGATCCTTTATTGACAACGTTTTTCCCCCACAAGTAGAGGTAGTAGTAGTAGTTATGCATGTGGTGGAAAAGTCAGCTGGTACATGAGAAGGAAAGGTTACAAAAGCTATGGCTTGGGTAGCATAAGAAATAGGTTGGGCAAATGTATATGGATGGATGGATTTGAGAAGGCATGTTTCAGTGTCCCTTCTCTATTACATAAGAAAAGCAGAAGAACAATGACAGAGAGAAGATAAACAAAAAGAGGAGCCAGAAAGAAAGTTCTCGGAGAATGAATTATCGCAATTTTTCGTTGATAAACCAAGGGCTACAAAAATTGGAGAATATGGACCCTAACATCGAATGGTTTGTCAAGACTGAGAGAATGGTGCAGGACGTAATGCGTCCATACAGAGACATTTACGAAGAAAAGAAAAAAAGGAAAATTCAAACAAGTCTCTGTACGTTTATCAAGAAGAGTGCTCCCCCACCTCCTCCCACCCCTACCCCTTCAGAGGAAGAAAGCATAGACGATCCCCAACCAAGCACTAGTGGGCTGTAAATGTGTCCCAATCCTTATTTGCATTTCATTTATATTTCATTATTTTGTACTTTTCTATTCATGCAGTTTCTTACATTCGAAGTGAATTCGAACACATTGTTTTGAATGCAAATGTTTTCGGAAATAAACAACTGTTTGTGTTGTGCACAGTGTTTCTCCTAAACCTTACAGTATAAAATACAGTGGTCCCTCGGTTTTCGCCGAAAATTCGTTCCAGAATGCTGCTCAAGTGCCATTACCGAACGAATTTACTTCCTTAAGAAATAATGTCACGTAGGTTAGTCTATTTCAGACCCCCAAAAATACACTTGCAACAGCACTTACGAAAAAACACTTACATAAATGTTCGAGTTTGGAGATGCACGAAAACCGAGGGACCACTGTGCAGTACTAACAGCATAAAAAGTAAAGTAAAAAATGAAATACAAAAATAAAATAAAATCATTACAATAACTGTGATGTTGATATACAGGAACCTTCTGGATGGAAGTGTTGACACAAGCAAGAGAGAGCAGCCAACAAAATGTTCTATTCTTACGCTAATATCAACAATAAGGCTTATTTACCTATCACAATTAATCTCTTATCACATAAGGCAAAAATATCAATAGCATAGAAACATAAAAAATACGCCAGAATAAATATTATCTAGCATAATATGAAGGCCTGCTGTGCAGATAGGACACCACCGACCATAAGGCTTATTATCCCTTCTTTCGTCACTCTCATGAGAGAAAACGGAGCTAGCATGAGGGCAAACTGTAATAGACACTCATAGCTTACGAAAACACTGAAAAGAATATTTCCCGAGTACTCGGGTATGCGCGCGCTTTCAGCTATTATCTCGTAAGTTATTCACCTATTTTGTGAAAACCAATCAATAATAATGAATGGATTGAAGTGATTTCCACAACAGACATAAAAGAATGATTGCTTTACAAGATTAAGATTTAATCTTTGAAGTTTTCTAAGAATCGACTTATGTCCATTCTGACTTACGACCGGTTGGTTGGAACGAAGCTCGGTCATAAGTCGGATGGTACCTGTATACCAGTATACATTTTAATCATAGTGCCATCAAATATGTTGTAAGTGGTCAATTTTGGCATAGACATGAAAGAATGGGTCTGTGTGATGAGTGAGTACAGTATAAAAAAAATTGTGTCCTGTGCAGTGCATGATGGGAACACCTTATCTCTGACCTTTTGCTTCGGTTAAAATAGTGACTGAGTTATTTTTACTGGCCGTTTCTTGGTGTCATTTGATGAACTGGAAGATATACAAGTGAGATGGAGATGATTGTGGTCAGTTTTTGACTGGAAGTGGACTGCTCAGGAAGACTAGAAGTGGACTATTGTAGGCTCAGGAAGACTGGAAGTGGACTGTTGTAGATAACAAAAAAAGGCACAATAACGTGACTGGAACAATACACACACAACCCGCACATATAAAAAAGAGGAGCTTATGACGACGTTTCGATCCGACTTGGGCCATTTACAAAGTCACACTAACACAAAGGACAGGTAGAAGGGGTATTTATAGGCAGGCAGACAGGGGAGGGCACAAGAAAGTAGTGGAGGGGTAATAGTGGAAGTAGTAGTAGTGGAGTCAGTCATATTCTAGGAAAGGAGCACTGCAATGAAGCTGGCGGCCCGCATAGAGTAAGGACAAGAACAGAGGGGGAAAAAATGAAAATAAAATAAAGAAGGACAAATACAAGGCAAAAGAAAAGAAAGAAAACCCAGAGGAGAAAGGAGAAAGAGGAAAAGGGGGAAGAGATAGAAGGGGAAGGAATCAGGTTAAGTCACGGGTGTTCTGAAGTTTGGAGCATTTAACAATGGAATGGGAGAGGAAAGCATCTACAGAGACAAAGCCAGGGCTAAGATTCATACAGGGAAAGTTGTGTATAAGGGAGGATTCAACAAGACGGCGACTGTGAAAGATGGACGAAGGGTAGACAGTTTTACTAGAAGACCAATCAATAGGATGACTGTGATCTCTGACATGACAGAAAAGAGCATTATTAGTGTCGGCAAGCCTAACACTATTTTTGTGCTCCCTAAGTCTGTCAGAAAGAGATCAGCCAGTTTCTCCAAAGTACTGAAGAGGACAGGAGGAGCAAGAAATAGAGTAGACACCAGTAGAATCTATAGAGGGAGGGGAGGTATGAACTAGATTAGTGCGAAGAGTGATAGTCTGGCCAAAGGTAAGTTTGACGTCTAAGGAACGGAGGGAGTTGTTGAGATTAGAGAGACCAGAGATGTAGGGAAGGCAGAGGACAGGAGAGTTCCCAGGAGTAGAGGGTTTAGGAGAGAAGAAAGTCCGTTTGGCACGAGAGAAAGCAGTCTATGAAATGGGAAGGGTAGCCAAGGCGGGAAAATGAATTATGAAGAGTGGAAATTTCTGCTTCAAGGAACTGAGGATCACAAATGCAGAGAGCACGGAGAAAGAGGGAGATAAGAACACTTTTCTTGGCAGAGGAAGCATGATAAGAATAGTAATGAATGTACATGCCACTGTGCATAGGTTTGCGGTACACGGAAAAGGCAAAACCTGTAACTGAGCGGTGGACATGAACATTAAGGAAAGGGCTGCCAGCTTCATTGCAGTGCTCCTTTCCTAGAATATGACTGACTCCACTACTACTACTTCCACTATTACCCCTCCACCACTTTCTTGTGCCCTCCCCTGTCTGCCAGTCTATAAATACCCCTTCTACCTGTCCTTTGTGTTAGTGTGACTTTGTAAATGGTCCAAGTCGGACCGAAACGTCGTCGTAAGCTCCTCTTTTTTTATATGTGCGGGTTGTGTGTGGACTGTTGTAGGCTCAGGAAGACTGGAAGTGGACTGTTGCAGAACAAAGTGGCAAAAATCTTTGATTTTTGGCAATTTCCCTGAGGAATAATACAGGTACAACATCAATTTTCCAGACACTGATGGTCCAGAACCATACAAATTTACAAGCGGGAACTTGAAATTCCTGCGGCAGTGTATTTACCACCAAACTGTACGTCACTTATCCAACCACAAGACCAAGGAATACTGTGCTCTCTAAAGGCTGAAAAATCAGTAATCCGGAAAGGCTTTGGAACCAAAGGTCCAGAAAATCGATGTTGTACCTGTATTAATATAATAATACAGTGGAGCCCCGCCTAACGAACAAAATTCATTCCAGAAGTCTGCTCAAGTGCCATTACCGAACAAATTTACTTCCTTAAGAAATAATGTCACGTAGGTTAGTCTATTTCAGACCCCCAAAAATACACTTCCACAAGCACTTACAATATTATACTTACATAATTGTACGATTTCCGGGGTGTTCGTTAGGCGGGGGTCCACTGTATCTCTATTTCTACAAGTTCATGTACAAGGTATACATCAACAACATACTACTATACAGAAAGCCCCTTGTTATGCAAAGCATTAGGTCAATTTTGTCCCGGGATGCAACCCACACCAGTCAACTAACACCCAAGTACCCATTTTACTGATTGGTGAACATGAACAACAGATGTAAGGAAACACGTCCAATGTTTCTGCCCTTGCCAGGAATTGAACCCGGACCCTCAGCGTGTGAAGCGAAAGTGTTGCCTACCAGGCCACAAGCCACCCTAGTTCTGCTTCAATTATTTCAACAGCCTAAACCATGATCAATCATTCTCGATTGTATTCTATTAGCCAAGAAATAGGGTAAGACTTTGATTTTTTGTGTGTGATAATGGATTCAAAATGGAGAGCAAATGTTATAAAGGAGAGTCTTGGGGATGAGACTAATCAACAGAGGAAAGGCTGCTTTAGTGGCTGGAATGACTACACTGTATACAGTGGAACCTCTGTACTCGAACTTAATTCATTCCAGAAGGCTGTTTGAGTGCCGATCTGTTTGAGTACCGAACAAATTTTTCCCAACCAATTTTCTTTGTGGTTGGTGGTTATCACTAATCTTCTTAAACCCCATGGTTACTTATTTATACAATATAAAAAAATACCAAAAAATGCGAAGAAACACAAAATAGTTTACAGTGAAGTTCTGGCAGGTAGTGTTTGTTTGGTCGAGCACTGAGCAAACTGTAGACTACCGAGCAATGTTTTTACCGAACAAAGTGTTCGAATACCGAATTGTTCGAGTAGGGAGCTGTTCGAGTACCAAGGTACTACTGTATTTTGGACTGTTTTTAAAATGGAATTGGTTGAACTTTATGTAAAATTGGCCAAATTACTGACTTTTCAAAAATAAAAAGGCACAATACCATGACTGGAACAATACACAAATAACCTGCACATAGAAGAAAGAAACTTATGATGATGTTTTGGTCTGACTTGGACCATTAACTAGTGTGCTGACTTACAAGCACTTTATAGGATAGTTCTGATATTTGAATGGGCAGTTATTTGCACTCAATCCATAGAAGGTATTCTAGCAAAATTACATTGGTTTGAGCAATAGAATTGGCACTTAATAGCCCTCAAAGACAGCAAAATCGAAGTTGCATATAGTGTTCCCCGACTCTCAACTTCATGCCTGGGTAATTCCGTAAGTTTCCATCAAATTTTGCATTTTTGGTGTCATTAGAAAAAGATTCTCTATAATTTTAGAAGATAAATTTTTTGAGAATTTATGGCATTGACAGGACCCCTGAAATTAATGTTGCTCTGTGTCCACTTTAATTCAACAACAAAAAAAATTCTTCTGAAAAGGTAGAATATCTTATTTCTGAAGGTAATAACATAGAAAGTATGAAAAATGATGAAAAACTATGGAATTACACAAGCGCAAAGTTAGCGGTCTCAGAAAAATTTAGGCATCAGTGATTTCGCCCACTTTAGAGTCCTATTTTTAGGCAATTCCATTGTTCATTTTGACCAAATTCTTAGCTATTTCATTAGTATGCCTTCCATTCTTTCAACTGAGCACAAGAAACCACCCATTCAACTATTTCAATTACCATATAAAGTGCACAGAAATCGACAATTTGGTCAATTTTACACAAAATTAAAGAAATACCAGTTTAAAAATAGAGTGCAAAATAAACAATGTAGACATTTCCTCTGTTCATTAGCATGTCCCCAGGCCTCTTCTTTATAAAACTTGCCTTCCATTTTCAATTCTCAATCACACAAAAATAGAGGATTTACTGGTTCCCAGATAATAAAATATAACCAGAAATGATTGGTCATGGTTTACAAGTGTCTCAATAATTGAATTATTACTATTAAAAACCCATAAAACAGACTGAGGGGTGTAAGGGGACCTTAACCATCCTCAGGAATATTGGCAAAAATCGAATATTTTCCCTGCTTTGAACTCAGTTTCAAGCTGCTTCTTGTCCTGAAACCAATTAAAATCATCTCCATTTCAGTAGTATGTCTTTCATTCTATCGACTGATACCAAAAAACAGACAATTAAACTATAAAAGCCATCTGAAAAAACGCCTCAAATTTACTATTTTAAACCATACACACAGTCAGTTTTGCTTTCCCATCATGCACTGTGTGGAGCAGAATTTATCTGATACTGTGGACATTCACTGCACAGATCCATTCTCTCATATCTAGTTAAAAATTTACTGCTCACAGCTTATCTGAACGAGCTGAGCTCATGACATAGAACTATGTGAGGGACCCTGACCTCAGTGACGTATAGTTCTATGTGGCGTTAATGACAATTTGGTTAGCAAAATCATTTTAGCAACATATACATTTGAGAACAAGTTCTATAATAACTTGTGCCTGTTTTTTTGATAAGTATTGCCTGCTGTGGTTCTTATCAGCAGGTTGGAGTAAACAAAAGTTGTCAATCTTTGTCACCTTTTTCTTTGGTTAATACTGCTGGGGAGCTTAGCAAATTAAAAAAAATAATAGATTGGAACACAATGAAGTGAGCAGATTCATACAACACGAAGCCAGAGAATGGTTTGAATTTTCAACTACAGTATCCTGAACGCAAGAGTAAGCAATAATGTTTCTAAATTGTACTGTACTACAGTATAATAAAATTCAAAGAAGTAAATTTAATAATTCATAAAAATCTAACAATAATTCATTATACATTTGTAAAAATTTTACATACTAAATTAATGAGGTTAAAAGATAAGAGCAACTTACTAGACATAGTGAGTAAATATTGTGAAGGAAAGTTCTCTGGAAGACTTCAGTAAGTGAGGTCACCTTCACAACCAATCTTCGGCAGAAATAATCTGAAATATGAAGGGTCACCTCAGCATATTTATAAGCGAAAAATCTAACTTTATCCAGCAAAAATAAATTTCTGGTCATTATATAATGAATCTAACTTCTGTATAAAGAATGAAATTTGGTCAACCTAGGAGCAAGGGGCTAATAACCTTCTCCTCTATAAATTACTAAATGTGAGAAGAAAAACTTTCATCCTCTTATCAAGGTGAAGCCTTCATTGGTTAGGCAAGATGAGTCTGTAAGAATGTATGTACAGTAGCTAACCACTAGCAAGTATACTGAAAATTAAAAAAAAAAACAATAGGACACGTCTGTTAATGTGACTCATTGTTTGGTCAATGTCAGGGACCCCAAAGAAAATAAATCACATTATTTGACTTCACTGGGTTATCTCTGGGATAAAGAAAAATTGTTAGTGTCGGTGACAAAGGGAAGCGGAGCTTCAGCCATCTCAAATAATTATTATAATAATAATAATAATAATAATAATAATTAATAATAATGCATCAAAACAGGTCTCCCAGTCAGCCCTAAGCCCCTGGTACAGAAATTATGGAGCTGCTTATGACACAGTGCTATAAACGCTGATAAATTAGACACATGTGAAACATCTGTATCTTTATTATGGAAACGTTTTGCCACACAGTGACTTCATCAGTCCAATACAAAGAAAAATGGTTGAAATCGGATCAGTCGGTCAGTCCCTCAGCCTGGAGTCCAGCCTCAGGGACTGATTACCCCAAACTCCTTCAGATCTTCCCCATTCTTCTTTATCTTGCACTGATGAAGCCACTATGTGGCGAAACGTTTCCACGATAAAAGAAAAAGTACTCAAGTCTTGCACATGTGTCTAAGTCATCAACTTGTCGGGTCTCGCAACCATTTATCTACAGTATTATAAACATGTGTCCATAACACCTGTCTACCTTCAAAACCATACTGAAACACAAACATAAGTCACCTTAACATAAACAAAACAAAAAGAAAAATCAAGTATAAAAATGTAAACCCAAAAATCCCATGAAAAAAATGTGGCATCCACAAATACATATTCCATTTCTTCCAATTTTTTAACTTAGAATTAGACAGTGTGGAGGATAATGCCAGCTGTGTGCTGATAACTGTGCCCAGGGAGCCAGGGGATGGAAATACAGTGGTCAAATATGGGTGGGCAATAGAGAGAAAACAGTGAAAAAAGGAGAAAGATAAGGAGGATTACACAGGATACAAACTTTGTTCTGGTTGTTGCTGTTGTTAAGGTGTACCTCAGTGTACGTCTTAGTGAACCCTTATTCCACTCCCTGGACCCATTATTACCTCTGTAATGTTGAGGTGCAGTCCCTGGACCCATTATTACATCTGCAATGTTGAGGTACAGTCCCTGGACCCATTATTACCTCTGTAATGTTGAGGTGCAGTCCCTGGACCCATTATTACCTCTGTAATGTTGAGGTACAGTCCCTGGACCCATTATTACCTCTGTAATGTTGAGGTACAGTCCCTGGACCCATTGTTACCTCTGTAATGTTGAGGTACAGTCCCTGGACCCATTATTACCTCTGTAATGTTGAGGTACAGTCCCTGGACCCATTATTACCTCTGTAATGTTGAGGTACAGTCTCTGGACCCATTGTTACCTCTGTAATGTTGAGGTACAGTCCCTGGACCCATTATTACCTCTGTAATGTTGAGGTACAGTCCCTGGACCCATTATTTCCTCTCTAATGTTGAGGTACAGTCCTTCAGGTACAGGCCAAATGGCCTTTCATATGTAATATATCCTATATCTTATAATGTATAAACCTGTTATAATTGTTATAATTAATACCACCTAATATATAGAAATCCATCCTCATGTACCCTTGTGCTCCTAGTAATTCATCTAATGACCATATAAGCGGTTATTGCAACACAAATTATTGATTTAATTTGTTTAATCTGATTTAATAATTTTATTATGTAGACATATAAAACTGTAAATGATCCAAAATTATAAAACTATTATGTTTCAAAAATGTCATGTTCAAATTATGTTAAAATTTCATAGCTTAAATACTCAACTATGCTTATATTGTAAACTGTTTACTATAATTCTTACCATTTAGCCTCAAAACCCCTTACTTAATTGCTCAAAGAAAAATAATTTATCAAACGTCAGGGTGGTTGTCTATCTGGAGTATACATGGAGAGGGTTTCGGGGGTCAATGCCCCCACAGCCCGGTCTGTGACCAGGCCTTGCAGTGGATCAGGGACTGTTACCCCTGGCCGCACGTAAACTGACATATGAACCACAGCCCGGCTGGTCAGGTACTGACTTAAGGTGCCTGTCCAGCACCTTCTTGAAGACAGCCAGGGGTCTATTGGTAATCCCTTATGTATGCTGGGAGGCAGATGAATAGTCTTGGGCCCCTGACACTTATTGTGTTGTCTCTTAGCGTACTCGTGGTGCCCCTTATAAGGGATTTCTGTAGAATATTATAATATGATTTGCATCTGTATACAGGAATAAAGATACTTAGCTTTGTTGCTGTCTCAGCCGTTCTTCACCCAGAAGACTCCTCCAACGTGAAACAGCTATTCTACAGCCCATAGCTGATGAAGTATAAGTAAGTATTAGTATATAATTGCCCCCAAAGGAGCGTATGTCAATGTATCATTCAGTAACTGAATGATGACAATTAAACTTACTTTTTTGTGCTCAATGGCCCACGAATTACGGGGTATTTTTGGTAACTCCAGACAGGTGATGTCTTAGCTATCTGCTGTGCAGCCGACCTAACCAAGTACATATCTCCTAGACTTACCTGGGTTTTGTAGCTGACCCTCTAGTGGCCCCCCCGGTATTCGCTGTCTTGATTGAAGTAGTAGTGTTTCAGTGGCACTGTCTCTCTCTGAAGATTGTTCCTAACACACTGTAACATTGCACTGTTCTTCAATATTTGTCCTTTACTTCGCGGTAATTTCGCAACTTAGTTCTACCACAAATGGCTGAGATTGTCACTGAGGAACAGAAACACGCGAATCATTAGTGTCTTTGTCTTGTTCTTTGAGCGTGAAACACGAGTTGTCTGCACCAGATCTTAAGTCAATCTGACCGCCCCTGGAGCGGCTTCGCCCTGGGCACGCCTTCCTTACAAAGGATTGGCTGAATTCAGCATTACTCTTCCTTGCTAAACACTTCAACAGAATGCAATACAAGATAGCAGATTCCTTGATATGTATCGATAGCCGAGAGTTCATAATTGTCCCACATGTGAATAAAGTGATGCAGGGGTTTTTCTGTACTTTTCCTGCCAAGGTAAAGAGAGTCATTTTCTTCACTTCATTTATCACTCAATTGCAATTAACCCTGTGGTGCAACAGTAGGCGACGTGACTACACTCTGGTACATGCTGGTACTGCATCTGGAATCAATTACTGTTCATGAATAAGTAAACGTCATTTGCCCCTTCTGAGAGGGTTAGGTCCATCAGGGGCTGAAGGGGGCAGATACCCCCCTTTCTGGAGAAATTTTCTTCACATCCCTTACTTTTCATTGGAGGGATGTTGCACCGCCTGCCGAGTCTTTTGCTTTTGTAGGGAGTGATTTTCACATGCAAACATGGTGCAGGAAGTTCTCCATTACAACCTTCAGCATCTTAGCCCTCACATTTCTGGTCCCTGTGTGGCTCTAGGTTCTTGTAATCAATTTCCTTGTGGCTAAAGTCTCCCATGACCAGCAACTTTGCCATTTTCATGTGGACCCTTCTGGCCACCTCAGCTAATGTATCCAATATTGCTCTGTTCCTTTCATCATATTCTTGTCTTGGCCTCTTGTTGTTTAGTGGAGGGTTGTATATTATACTTGGGACCCCCGGTCTTAAGTATGCCTACTATATAGTCATCTGCTTCCCCTTTGTTCATTTCCCCATTGCCTCAAAACTCTACTGATTTCTGTTCCCTCGGTCTTTCCTCAAAATCTGATAACCAGCCAGGAAGATCATGTCTGGTATCATCTCTGTAAGCTTTGTCTCTGAGAGTGCTATAAAGCCTAGGTTTTCCCCCATTATTCATTCATAAGAACATAAGAAAGAAGGAACACTGCAGCAGATCTGCTGGCTCAAGCGAGGCAGGTCCAATTCTCCTATCAGCTTAAGTTAATGCCTTAACCTGGTCAGGTCAGGTCACGTTCACTTAAGGAAGGAGCATCTGACCTAGTAGCACAAGCTAGTCAGGTGAAACTCACACCCACCCAAACCCACTCATGTATTTATCTAACCTATTTTTAAAACTACACAACGTCATAGCCTCTATGACGGTACTCGGAAGTTTCTTCCACTCATCCACAACTCTATTACCAAACCAGTGCATTCCTATATCCTTCCTGAATCTGAATTTTTCCAACTTAAAACCATTGCTGCGAGTCCTGTCTAGGCTAGGTATTTTTAGCACGCTAGTTACATTTATTCATTCCTGTTTTCCATTTATACACCTCAATCATATCATCCCCTAATTCTACGCCTTTCTAGAGAGTGCAGATTCAGGGCCCTCAGTCTGTCCTCATAGGGAAGATTTCTGATACCTGGGATCAACTTTGTCATCCTCCTTTGTACGTTTTCCAATGCATTTACATATATCCATTCTGTAATACGGTGACCAGAACTGTACAGCATAATCTAAATGAGGCCTAACCAAAGATATATGGAGTTGAAGAACGACCTGAGGACTTCTATTATTTATACTTCTTGATATGAAGCCAAGGATTCTGTTCGCTTTATTGCGAACACTTATGCACTGTTGTCTTGGTTTCAGATTACTGCTAATCAGAACTCCTAAATCCTTTTCACAATCAGTAAAATTAAGATCTACATTATTTAGTTTATATGTGGCATGATTATTTTCCTGTCTTGTATGAGCAAGCACATGTGAGGATACAGGTGAATGGGAGGTTGGGGTCCGAGGTGCGTTTGGGGCAAGGGCTGCGGCAGGGGTGCCCCTTGTCGCAGCTCCTGTTTGCGTGCTTACAGGACCCTTTTTTAGATTAGTGTCAGAAGGGGTGAGGGAAGGGAGTACTCATGGGGTGGCAGAAACGGGTATTATAGGTTATATAGACGACACCACTATTTTAGTAGGAACTATGGAGGGGTTGGGTAATGTAAATAGGATAATAGAGATTTTTGGTTTTGCCACTGGTATGCGGGTGAACAGGGTAAAATCGAAATTATTGGAGGTGGGGGAATAGGTAGGGGGGGGCGTTGGGTCAGGGTTATATGTGGCCAATAGTGGATAGGCTAAGGATATGTGGTGTGTGTTTTTGTAATCAGGCGAGTGTTGCGCGTGAGGTGAATTCCTCGGCAGTGGTTAATTCTGCTCTGGGTAGGATGGGGGGTGGAGGCCTGGAGAGGTCACTCTCTTGCAGAGGGTTGTAGTTGTCAATTCTTTGATATACAGTAAGCTATGGTATGTTGCCTCTGTGTACCCCCTCATGGAGGACGATGTTCTAAGGTTGCAAGGTCGGGTCTTAAGGTTTAAGGGTCTTAAGGTCTTAAGGGTAGCGAAGGGAGGGCTAGGTTTGATACCATTGCAGAGGCGTTTGATGGGAATATATGTTAGGCAGGAATACCTAGCGTGAGGTGGGATTCGAGGAGTGAGAGTGGGGAAGGTAATGGGTGAGGTTCGCAGATGGTGGAAGGGAGGAAATTTGTTGTTTTGTGAGGCAATTTTAAGGTATCTATTGGTTGTACCAGAGCCTGGTAAGGTGAGGGTAGGGAGGTTAGATAAGGTGGGAGGGCGAGAAAAGGGGGTTTTAGGTATGGACGTCTATCCATGTTATGATTGGAATGTTTCGTGGTTTTGGTTTAAGCGTTTAAAGTTGCCTCCTAAGGTACGTGAGATTGGATTTCGTTTTTTACATGGTATATTGGCGTCTAGGGCTCAGCTTTTTGTGATGGGACTGGCGGGTGATGGGTATTGTCAACACTGTGGGTTATGGGATACGGCTTTCCACGTTGTATACTTTTGTGGGGGTCTTGAGAGGGTGAGGGAATGGTTTTTAGGGATAATTCGGGGTGTAGGGGGTGGGTTATCGGTGTTACGGTGTTTAAGTCTGGATGTGGTGGGATGCCCTGAGGATGTGAGGCGTGCGGTAATGTATTTGTTTTTGGATTATAATTATGTGTCGTGGAGTATGAGGGAGGTTAGGAATGATGCTAGGATTAGGGCTTTGGCTGCGAGATTTTATAGGACTAAGTGTAGGAATCAGGAACTTTATGGGAGGGTGTGGGATAGGTTTTGTCTGAGGGTTATAGGCAATTGTCAATGGGGTCGTTGCTGGGTTAAGTCAGAGCTATGGTTCCTGGGGTTTTACTGAGAAGGGGTTGGTCACTGGTGAGGGGGTTGGAGGTTCAGGTATGAAAGTCTTTTGGTGGGGTTTTATGTATGAGGTAGAGGGAGGGGTGTGTTTGGTCGGGGTTTTTCCCGGTCGTCCACTCACCCTTTTCCCTTGGGGAAAGGGGTAGGGGTTTTCTTTTTATAGATGAGTATGTGTGAGGTATGTTTGGTGACTCAGATGGGGGGATTGTTTGTTTTTTTTCTTTCTCTTTTTTGGGGGTTCAGGGGTTCTTTCAAAAAGGGGGTTTGCCTTACTTGGGGGCCAGGTGTGTGCCCTAAGTGTGTTTCCTTTTTTGTTTTTTCCCTTTTGGTTCTCCATTCAGGAAGGTGGAAGTTAATTGATATTATTATACCTTTTTATGGTTAGATATCTGGCATTAAGTCTTCATATTTTATTAAGAGAGTTTTGTAGTTTTATTGTTTTGAGATATATATTGAAACTGGATGGGATTGATCTGCAGATTTTATCACCGTGAGGTGTTGGGACCAGGTTACGGGTATATTGTTCCTGAAAGATATATGATCTTGCACGCAATGCTTGTATGCCTTGGATCATTATTATTGTTGGATCACATTATCGAGGATTAAGATGTAGGTTTAGGTATTTCATTGTATGCTTTTGAACCCTTTTGGGTTATCTATGTTTTGTTTTAGTTAGGTTATGTTGTGTTATGTGTATACATATGGGATAGTATTTGTAAGTTTGTGTTAATATGTGTATATTGCTTATGTGTCAAACCTAAGACTACTGGATGCCCTTAAGTTGAGTTCAATTTCTTTAGCTTTCTTCTTTGGCTTTGCCCCGGGTGTTTTTGGACTCGTGTGTTTCTGAAGGGGGGGGTTGTTTTGCAGTTCTTTATAGGGTCTGTAATCACCGTTTTGTTTTGTTTTAAGTCATTAGGAGGGCTTAGGACCCTTTTCTTTGTGAGATGGAGTTTTTTTGTAAAAAAAAAATTGTACCATATAGCATGATATGTGCTACTCAATACGGTGATATGTGGCCTAAATATATTGTACATGAGATTTCTCGGTCTTTGATGTTATTATATGTTGGAGCTTTCAATTGAGAATATTGAAGTTTCAGGGGTACTTCTTGGGTTTAAGGTGTTCTTAGTGGTTTTTCAATTCTGTCCACACACTGTAGAAGTTTACAATTTATATGTTTCTATGTACAGTACAAGCACTTTAGTTCAGTTTTGTTGTTTCTTAGATAATGTGTTTCTATGTGTTTAAATTTGGATCCATAAAATTTTATGAAAAAAAAAAAAAATATTGGTACAAGAGGCATGGAAGCAGAAGTGTGCTTGGGATGAAACCCTACCTGAGGAATTCGTTAACAGGTGGGCAGAATTAATTGGTGATGAGAAAATTCCAATGTTGGAGTTCCCACGGTGTGTAACACGCCCTGGAGTGAAGAATACACTCCACATTTTTTGCGATGCTTCTAAATTGGCGTATGGAGCAGTCGCTTATTTTCAATGTGGTAAAGATATTTCTCTTGTCATGTCTAAAGCTAAAGTGGCTCCAATTAAATTACGTGCATATAAACCCAGGTGGTAAACCAGGGTGCCAGAAGTAAACAGGGTGCCAGAGGTAAACCAGGGTGCCAGAGGTACGGCCGCCCGTCATAGTAGGAGCTGCCAGAAGCATCGGGTTTTTTCTCCAACACGCAAGTTATACTTTTGTATCATACTGATCATTATTACTCTGTTTAATCATCTTCCAGTGGTCTGTCTCTCGAAACCCAAAAAAATCCCTACAGGATTCATTAAATAAGTGACACTGGATCTCGTCTGATCCAAGAAATAAGGGAACCATTGACCGGATTCCTGTCTGTCCCAACTACTGGACCACTACGACAGGTTCTGGATGCTCTAGAAGATAAACAGAATGCAGATGTTATATACACAGACTTTGCAAAAGCCTTTGACAAGTGTGACCATGGTGTAATAGCACACAAAATGCGTGATAAAGGAATAACAGGAAAAGTTGGTAGATGGATCTATAATTTCCTAACAAGTAGAACACAAAGAGTAGTAGTCAACAGAGTAAAGTCTGAGGCAGCTAATGTGAAAAGCTCTGTTCCACAAGGCACAGTACTCGCTCCCATCCTGTTCCTCATCCTCATATCGGACATAGACAGGCATATAAGCCACAGTGCCGTGTCTTCCTTTGCAGATGACACCCGAATCTGTATGACAGTGTCCACCGTTGAAGACACTGCAAGACTCCAAGCAGACATAAACCAAATCTTTAAATGGGCTGCAGAAAACAATATGAAGTTCAATGATGAGAAATTTCAATTACTCAGATACGGAAAACGTGAGAAATTAAAATCTCATCGGAGTACAAAACTAATTCCAACCACACAATAGAGCGAAAAACTAATGTCAAAGACCTGGGAGTGATCATGTCAGAGGATCTCACCTTCAAGGACCATAACACTGTAGCAATCGCATCTGCTAGAAAAATGACAGGATGGATAATGAGAACCTTCAAAACCAGGGATGCAAAGCCCATGTTGACACTTTACAAATCGCTTGTTCTATCTAGGCTGGAATATTGCTGCACACTAACTGCACCTTTCAAGGCAGGTGAAATTGCTGACATTGAAAATGTGCAGAGAACCTTCATGGCACGCATAACTGCGATAAACCACCTCAATTACTGGGAACGCTTGAAGTTTCTAAACCTGTACTCCCTAGAACGCAGGCGGGAGAGATACATTATTATATACACGTGGAAAATTCTCGAGGGATTAGTACCAAACTTGCACACGAAAATCACTTCCTACGAAAGCAAAAGACTCGGCAGGCGATGTAACATTCCCCCAATTGAAAAGCAGGGGTGCCACTAGCACGTTGAGGGACAACACAATAAGTGTCAGGGGCCCAAGATTGTTCAACTGCCTCCCAGCATACATCAGGGGGATTACCAACAAACCCCTGGCTGTCTTCAAGCAGGCACTGGACAGGCACCTAAAGTCGGTACCTGACCAGCCAGGCTGTGGTTCGTACGTTGGACTGCATGCGGCCAGCAGTAACAGCCTGGTTGATCAGGCTCTGGTCCAACATGAGGCCTGGTCACAGACCGGGCCGCAGGGGCGTTGACCCCTGGAATTCTCTCCAGGTAAACTCCAGGTAAACTCAGTTGGAATTAACCGCCATTTATGTGGGTGTCAAATTAGCTGATTATATACGGAGTAAATTGCCGGAGATAAATATTAGCGACACCATAATTTGGTCTGATAATGAGGCATCCTTGCAGTGGATCCGCAACGGAAACAGCAAGATTATATTCGTGCAAAATAGAGTTGCAGAAATTAACCAGATGCAAGAGAAATATGACAGTTTGGGTCAACATAAGTTAACTTTTAACCATATTCCCGGGGCGGAGAACCCAGCTGATCTCTTGTCTCGTGGGTTGACTTATGCAAAGTTTGTGAAGACTTTATTTTGGTTTAAGGGACCCAGTTGGTTGGTGGATAAAATTAATTGGCCTGTTCAAAAGGCGCATATTGCTCCAGTGGAAATTACTGTGAACACGGCTCCAGTCATTGGTCCCTCCTTAGCCATTGATATAAATAGATACTCATCCTTCCCAAAATTGATTAATGTCGAGAAGTTGGTGTTTAACTTCATAAACAAGATGAATATCCCGTATCATTTTCCTCATCCCCTGAAATACTGGGTACAGATAGTACAAGGAGAAATCTATGGAGAGGAGATTAAATTGATAAGGGATGGAAAATTTGTAAAAGGTTCAATAATAGAGAAATTGGGGCTGTACTTGAAGAATGACGTAATCAGGTGCAGAGGTAGATTGCAAAATGATGAATTGGGTGAATATGCTAAATACCCTATCCTGCTGCC
Source organism: Cherax destructor (assembly GCA_009830355.1). Taxonomy (NCBI): domain Eukaryota; kingdom Metazoa; phylum Arthropoda; class Malacostraca; order Decapoda; family Parastacidae; genus Cherax; species Cherax destructor. The sequence goes on from WNWK01030055.1 coordinate 22,296, forward strand.
CAAGACTCATCATCTGACAACAAATTTCCAAGAAAATCTCGAAGACAGTAGGCATATTATCAAAGATATGCTATTATGTACCTCAATCAGCTCTTCTTGCACTATATCATTCACTTATCTACCCGTATATCACCTATGGAATCTGTGCATGGGGATCAACAACGTTAAATCACCTTAGACCACTCATAACACAACAAAAGGCCGCAGTCAGAATGATAACAAATTCCCACTCTAGACAGCATACTCCACCAATATTCAAAAGTCTCAAACTACTCACCGTAAAGAACATTCATACTTACTCTTGTGCCTACTACATATATAAAACTTTACACTCTAATATAAACCCTCTGCTCAAAACTCTCCTCACCAACTTTAATAGGACCCATGACCACAACACAAGACACAGATCACTTTTTGATATACCCCGTGTTCATATCAACCTATGTAAAAATTCTATGCACATAAAGGGCCCCAGAATCTGGAATTCATTACCAGTAAATATTAAGATAATCTTGTCTGAAAATCAATTTAAGACTCAACTCAAAAACCACCTACTCACCCAAAACTAAATGATCATACTATAAACTACTTTGAAAAATGCTCATTATTACTTTCCTATACGATAATCTCAATTTTTAATAATATGTTACTATTATGTTACCCCTACTCATATTATAAGTTAATGTCAAAAATGCTCAATGTTATTTTCCTTAAGATAATCTCAATTCCATATTATCATTCAAGAATCTTAACACCTGTAACAATTTTAAAATCTTTAAAATCATTATATAATAATTTAAACAGTAAAATTTCATCATATTGTAATTTTTTAAAATAATTTTTAACTAGAATAAACTAATAAATTTCTCTAATATTAATACATAGTTTTTAAAAGGGCTAGAATAAGCGCCCCCAAGCCATGGCATGTCAGTGGCTCTCCTTTCACTAATTTACATTGTAAATTAACCGATACCTATGTAATCTGCAATCTCCCAAAGAAATAAAATTTGTTTGTTTGTTTGTTTTGTTTGTTTTAATTGTATTAAAAACCCCTAAAAATTTTGATGCATTTTGGAGTACAAGATACCTTAAATTGCATTAGGGGGAAAATTTCGGGTTCCTCGGGCGACAGAGTGTAAACGAGGCATCCCAAAACATGGTTGGGGGTCACCGGGGATGCCAGAACCTTTTGTACCCGGGGGCCTTTCCCCCATTGCCCAAGGGAAAGATGCATTTTTAAAGCTATTTTGATGTATCAGGGGGAGATTACAGTGGTCCAAAACATTTTGGGTACTGCAGATGGTGTTTCCCTTTTAAAGTGTATGGTTTTTTATTTTTCTTTGTACCGCTACAAGGGCAGTGCATTTAGAAGTTTGGGACAGGGTTTGTCTGCAGAAAAAGTTCATACAGCGTTTTTGTAAACCCCGCTAGGGGATCCGTCCGAGACTTTAAAGATTTCGATAATGCCACTAACTTTGTAGCGGGGGGCAACATTTGAAGGGAAATTTAAAAGAGAGTAATGATGTACA
>WNWK01030056.1:0-23823 GCA_009830355.1 Cherax destructor
TCATCTTGCACTCCATACCCTACTAATCGTCCATCTCCCTCTTACAACCCCTCTCCTGCATCCTACAATAACCTGCAGCGCTGTATAACCCCTGTGGTTTAGCGCTTCTATTTGATTATAATAATAATAATAATATCTACCACAATTCATCTAATATGACATAATAAACAATATTAATAACATAGAAACATGATATATACTTTAGAATGAATAAAATATGTCATTGCGAATGTGAGGACTGGTTGTAGTGTGTTATTGTTGTTAGGTTTATAAGGGCCACTGATCATAAGCCGTACATATAGTGGTGGTGTTGGGCGTGGCAGCAGAAGCCACCACCACTATTCACACTGAAACAATGTACATACGTAATTTAAAAATAAGAAATATTTACACTTATCTTGGAGGAGATGGTTTCAGTGCTCCTATATACCTCAAACAACATTGGAGGAGTTAAGTTTCGTGTTGTCATTTTTCTATCACTTAATAGCTTAACCGCTTAACTTACTTGCTACACTGTTAGTTCTACACTTTATTGCTGGCTGGCGCTGTAGCCTTTATCGACTCTATTTTGATACTTTGCTATGATTTCTTTCTTTAATTCTATGGTGTTCTTCACTTTCTTTACCAAAGGACTGGCACTAGGAGCTTTCTTTGGGCCCATGGTGGCTTATTTAGCAGTCACACACAATAATCAAGGGCCAAAAACAATGGATTGTTAAGAAATGTTTTGTATGAAATCGCAGGATAATGTTCACTCAACCAGAAACAATGCAACACTGCCTGAGAATGTGTGTGGGGGGCGGGCTTTGTATGTGCCCTGAGCACTGGACAAGTTCCGTTCCATCGACGAAAACGGAACCAATATTTCCATGAAAAAAATCCGCAAAAACTGAAATCGGCGATAACGGAGATCAACGAAAACGGAAGGTCCACTGTATATACAGTGGACCCCCGGATTACGATGGCATCGGATAACGATAAATTCGGAAGACGATACATTTTCCGTAAAAATAATGGTTCGGTAAACGATGATCCGCTCGGAAAACTCTATCCGTCTTGGACGCGTACACGGCACAATGCTCCATCCAGAGTCAGTGTGCCATTGTTTACCAGTGAGTGAGTGCCACCCACGCATTCATACCATACATTTTGTCATTATTCCATTGTTTTTAGTGCTTGCAACTGCTAAATAAGCCACCATGGGCCCAGAGAAAGTAGTGCCAGCCCTGTGGTAAAGGGCTGAGAGGGGAAAATGTGTCTTCTTAAGTGATTCAGTGATTCTACGATATGTTATGATACTAGAGCAGCAGGAGTTGATAAAGGATATAGTGCCAGCCAGCGATAAAGTGTAGCATTAACATTGTAGCAAGTAAGTTAAGCCATTAATCGATAGAAAAATGACACGAAACTTAACTCCTCCATTGTTGTTTGAGGTATAGGGCGACTGACAACACCGCCGTGTGTCTGGCGGCCATCACTATTTAAGGCGTATCTTTCAGTGGCCCTCGTACACCCAACAACAAACACCACAACACCAGTCCTCAAATTCGTAATGATATTTTATTCATTCTAGAGTATATGTCATGTTTCTATGTTATAAATATTGTTTATTATGTCATATTAGATGAATTGTGATAGATAAATAAGCCATAGAGTTTACAGTAGTGTCATTTTGAAGGACTATCTTGTCCTGTCCACAAACACACCCCTGTCGCCGGCACAATTCCAAACATTCGCCAGAAACAGAACTCTCTGGAACACTTTTTTGACCAACAGGGGTCCAGTGACTCTCAAGCTGGTCCTAGTGGTATTAAAAATTAAAGAAGGGAAGTAACCTAGGAAGAGGACTTGGTACCTGAAGTGTTAATGGAAGGGGATTTCCCTTCCAAACACTAGCAATTACTCCTTCCTCTCCCTCCCATCTTCCACACATCAACAACTCTTCAATAAAGGTAAGTGTCAAGTTATTACTGTTTTATGTACTTTATATCTCATTCTTTTCTGTGTAATTTAATGTGGAAACAATATTTATTTTAATACTTTTGGGTGTCTGAAACGGATTAATTGAATTTCTATTATTTCTTATGGGGAAAATAGATTCGGATTACATTATTTTCGGTTTAAGTTAAACCCTCTGGAACGGATTAATCACGTAATCCGGGGGTCCACTGTATTTCAATATACAGTACACTACTGTATAAACATTAAAAAATATACCAGAAATGTTATAAATGGTGCAAAGGTGACATTAAAACAATATCAAAGATGGTTGACACACACTACCATTATAGTATGCTCCTCACTTAGCGACAAATTCGTTTAACGACGTGGTCTTAGGATCGGAACTCCATCGTTAAGTGAGCTGTATTTATTTTCAACATGTTGGCTGTCTCCCACTGAGGCAGGGTGACCCAAAAAAGAAACACTTACCGTCATTCACACATAATCACTGTCTTTGCAGAGGTGCCCAGATATGACAGTTTAGACGTCACTCTAAACCATCAATATCCCAAACCCCTCCTTTAAAGTGCATTAATTGTACTTCCCGCTTCAAGGACTCGAGTCCTGCTAACCAGTTTCCCTAAATCCTTCCACAGAGTATTACCCTACTCACACTCCAACAGTTTGTCAGGTCCCCAAAACCATTCATCTTCATTCACTCCTATCTAACACGCTCATACATGCCTGCTGCATGTCCAGACCCCTTGCACACTAAACCTCTTTTACCCCCTCCCTGCATCCATTCTTAGGACAACCCCTACCCCTCCTCCCCTCTACTACAGATTTATACACCCTCCAAGTGTTATGGGGCTATAAGACCGAACATGTATTTATGTATCTAAGTAGCAGATACATTGGAATACCTAATTATATTGAACTGCTGGGGGAAACAACTCCTTTAATTCTCTCATAAGGGCAGATCACTCTTATGGGGGAAAAAGTCAGTTGAGTCAAGCCCTGTTTTTTCAATATAATAGGTTGTACTATAAACTCTCAATCAATTAAAATAAGTAGATTATAAAGTTTGTATTTCTTAAGAGCGTCTCCTGCATTCTTGATTCTGGGCAGGATGTGTGTCCCAGAGGTAAGATTTGTACCTGAATATGATGTAACCATTATACCCAGGGTGACTACAGTGTGTCAAAACACTGTATTAAGGTCATCAAGAAGAAAGGAGTACTAATTGTGTCAGATGGACCATGTGACTGTACTGGCAGAGCAGCTAAGGATGTTCATCCTTTTGTTATGAATAGGAAAATGCTTAACTTGTATATATCTTTCTAGAATATATCCCTATTTTTGTAATAGTAGTTTAAATAACCTGTTGAGAGTGTTGGTGAAAAGATTTCAGAGACTGAGGATGACCAAACATGAGTGTAAGTATTTTCCTAGACTTTATAAGGCCTTATTTAAGCTACCCCACACTAGAACATGTAGTGAGAACCGTACCATCGAAGTAAAAAGGGAAAACAACATAACATGGAAGCTTGACCGGAAGAGTTATTTGACTGCTCAAAACATTCTTTGAACTATATGCACTGGTATGGGGTAACAATTACATGTTTCTGGTAGGAGAGGATTTACCAAGGTGGTGTCAGTGGAAGTGTTGTTTTCATATACAGTGGACCCTCGGTTTTCGTTCACCTCCAAACTCGAACAATTATGTAAGTGTATTTTTGGGGTCTGAAACGACTAATTTAATTTACATTTGTCCTTATGGGAACAAACTCGTTCGGTAACGGCACTCAAACAGCATTCTGGAAAGAATTTTCAACAAAAACCGAGGGTCCACTGTATTAGTTTACAGGTTGTTTCCCTCCTAAAGGGGAAGGAAGGTTGGGTAACATATTTTGCTTGTGGTTATTTTAAGTGCTATGTGCATATTTTACATTCAACTTGTGTTATTATATTTGCCTGTGGGAAAATTTTGTCCTCTGATACTATAAGAGGGAAGCAAGTGTTTAAGGAGAGCAAGGAATGTTTTGAGGATATTTTTTTTATTTTGCTAAAATTTTAATGCCAATTTGTCTGTACAGTAATCAGCATATGAAACTTTGTCACTTGCATTATTACTGACCTTTTTCCTTACAGTTATACAGTGGACCCCGGATTACGTCATCATTTCATTCCAGAATGCTGTTCAAGTGCCATTGCCGAACGAATTTGTTCCCATAAGGAATAATGTAAATTAGATTAGTCCTTTTAGACCCCCAAAAATACACTTACAAAAGCACTTTCAAAAATACACTTAAATAATTGTTCGAGTTTGGAGCAGTACGTAATCTGGGGGTCCACTGTATATAAAAAAAAAATAGTGCCCTATTTCATAGGGCTTACGGCAACTCCTCTCCTACAAAATTGGTAAAACATACAATGTTCTAGCTGTATAACCCCTGTGGTTTAGCGCTTCTATTTGATTATAATAATAATAATCTAGTTGTAATCAGATGAAAGACAAAGAGTTAGGTATTCTAATTACATGAGCTTTTGAGTGAACTATCAATAGATTGCATTATACAAAATTTTGAAATATGTAATTTTTTTTAAGGATTTTTTTGGGAGAAAAAAATTCACTAAAAACAAAACGGTAAAACATATCACAAACCTAACATTGTAATTCAATAGAACCATCATTCCTCAATAACCTATGAAAGAATCATGATGCTCTTATAAATACTCTTTGCATGAGAGGAGTTTTAATGTCAGTACAGTCAACCCCCGGTGTTAGACGGCGTTGGAGGTCGTCCAAATCAGTGTTCGACAGGTTTTTTAATGAGAATTTTGGCTCGGTATTAGACAAGTCGCTCAGAGTTGGACGAGTTGGCTATTCGTCCCGGACGCGTACGCGTGGCCCAGCTGGGCCTGGGCACTCCACGGAGCGTCAGTGCTATTGTTTACAAGCGAGAGCGACCACCACCCACGCATACATACTAGTATATTGTCATTATTCCACTGTTTTTAGTGCTTGCAACTGCTAAATAAGCCACCATGGGCTTCAAGAAAGCTCCTAGTGCCAAGCCTGTGGTAAAGAGTGTTGCAGGGAGTGTAGCATTCATACAGGGAGTGAAGCAGGAATGTAGGGAGTGAAGCAGGGATGTAGGGAGTGAAGCAGGGATGTAGGGAGTGAAGCAGGGATGTAGGGAGTGTAGCATTCATGCAGGGAGTGAAGCAGGGATGTAGGGAGTGAAGCAGGGATGTAGGGAGTGAAGCAGGGATGTAGGGAGTGTAGCATTCATGCAGGGAGTGTAGCATTCATGCAGGGAGTGTAGCATTCATGCAGGGAGTGTAGCATTCATGCAGGGAGTGTAGCATTCATGCAGGGAGTGTAGCATTCATGCAGGGAGTGTAGCATTCATGCAGGGAGTGTAGCATTCATGCAGGAGTGTGCATTCATGCAGGGAGTGTAGCATTCATGCAGGGAGTGTGGCATTCAGCAGGGAGTGTGGCATTCAGGCAGGAGTGTGGCATTCAGGCAGGAGTGTGGCATTCAGGCAGGGAGTGTGGCATTCAGGCAGGAGTGTGGCATTCAGGCAGGGAGTGTGGCATTCAGGCAGGGAGTGTGGCATTCAGGCAGGGAGTGTGGCATTCAGGCAGGGAGTGTGGCATTCAGGCAGGGAGTGTGGCATTCAGGCAGGGAGTGTGGCATTCAGGCAGGGAGTGTGGCATTCAGGCAGGGAGTGTGGCATTCAGGCAGGGAGTGTGGCATTCAGGCAGGAGTGTGGCATTCAGGCAGGAGTGTGGCATTCAGGCAGGAGTGTGGCATTCAGGCAGGGAGTGTGGCATTCAGGCAGGGAGTGTGGCATTCAGGCAGGGAGTGTGGCATTCAGGCAGGAGTGTGGCATTCAGGCAGGGAGTGTGGCATTCCAGGCAGGGAGTGTGGCATTCAGGCAGGGAGTGTGGCATTCAGGCAGGAGTGTGGCATTCAGGCAGGGAGTGTGGCATTCAGGCAGGAGTGTGGCATTCAGGCAGGGAGTGTGGCATTCAGGCAGGGAGTGTGGCATTCAGGCAGGGAGTGTGGCATTCAGGCAGGAGGTGGCATTCAGGCAGGGAGTGTGGCATCTCAGGCAGGGAGTGTGGCATTCAGGCAGGAGTGTGGCATTCAGGCAGGAGTGTGGCATTCAGGCAGGGAGTGTGGCATTCAGGCAGGGAGTGTGGCATTCAGGCAGGAGTGTGGCATTCCAGGCAGGGAGTGTGGCATTCAGGCAGGGAGTGTGGCATTCAGGCAGGGAGTGTGGCATCTCAGGCAGGGAGTGTGGCATTCAGGCAGGAGTGTGGCATTCAGGCAGGGAGTGTGGCATTCCAGGCAGGAGTGTGGCATTCAGGCAGGAGTGTGGCATTCAGGCAGGAGTGTGGCATTCCAGGCAGGAGTGTGGCATTCAGGCAGGAGTGTGGCATTCAGGCAGGGAGTGTGGCATTCAGGCAGGGAGTGTGGCATTCAGGCAGGGAGTGTGGCATTCAGGCAGGGAGTGTGGCATTCAGGCAGGGAGTGTGGCATTCAGGCAGGGAGTGTGGCATTCAGGCAGGGAGGTGGCATTCAGGCAGGGAGGTGGCATTCAGGCAGGGAGGTGGCATTCAGGCAGGGAGTGTGGCATTCAGGCAGGGAGTGTGGCATTCAGGCAGGAGTGTGGCATTCAGGCAGGAGTGTGGCATCCAGGCAGGGAGTGTGGCATTCAGGCAGGGAGTGTGGCATTCAGGCAGGAGTGTGGCATTCAGGCAGGAGGTGGCATTCAGGCAGGAGTGTGGCATTCAGGCAGGGAGAGTGGCATTCAGGCAGGGAGTGTGGCATTCAGGCAGGGAGTGTAGCATTCAAAGAAAAATGCCAGTAACCCCAGAAAAGAACTTGCCACCTGCAGTGTTAATGGAAGGGGATTCCTCTTCCAAACACTAGCATACTGCTCCATCCTCTCCTCTCCTCCCGTCTTGCACACATCAACAACTCTTCAATAAATGTAAGTGACATGTTATTGTACTATTATTTCTTTATTTCTCATAAAATTGTGTGTAATTTAATGTCAAAAAGTAATAACAAATATTTTATTTTAATACTTTTGGATGTCTGGAATGGATTAATTTTATTTCCATTATTTCTTATGGGGAAAATAGAATCGGAGTTCGACCAAACCTGTGATCGACGGGCCCTCTGGAATGGATTACCGACGATAACCGGGGGTTGACTGTAATTTATTCCTGAGTTATGGATAATTATGTTTGTGTAAAAATCTCAGGTAATGGTGTGCCAAATCTGAGTTCTACACCCCTCCATTCTTATCGGAAGCCCCAAGGCCACTGAGCGAGTACCACTGCTGCTCTCCTACTCTGCTCCTCACAGAAGTTACCATGTAGTGTGTTTAAAGTGAAACAATCATAAAAATCACAATGTTTTGGGTAAAAAAAACAACAAAAAATCTGACTATTTGCCAACATGACCTTTTGCTAACAGCAAGAACAAAAAATTACATTTTGGTTAAAACCATACTTAGAAATATGATAGAAACAAGCTGATTACATGAACATGTTACCAGAATTATGCACTATTTTTTGGTAAGAAAACTTTTTTTTCCATAATTTTTCAATTTCAATTTTTTTATCACTCAAAAACGGCTAGTCCCTCCCTTAAGAGTGACATCGATAGGAAATAAATTGTATAAAATACTGACACAATGGAAAAATAAACACATAAGCAGTATAATGTGATCCTTTATTGACATTTCACCCACACAGTGGGCTTTATCAAGTCACAAACATCTGCCTGGGTGAAATGTATGTGAGTATTTATAGGAGACTGCAGACGACGGGCATTAAACATCTTTAACACACCCAGAGAAGACACTGCCGAGAAGAGATGCGCACACACACACACACTGGACCTAGTATTCACCTTGAGTAGTTCGGACATCGAGGATATCACGTATGAAAGGCCCCTTGGAGCTAGTGATCATTTGGTTCTGTGTTTTGATTATATAGTTGAGCTACAAGTGGAGAGGGGAGCAGGAATAGGAAGGGAGAAACGAAACTACAAAAGGGGTGACTACACAGGCATGAGGAACTTCCTACAAGACGTTCAGTGGGAGAGAGAATTGGCAGGAAAACCAGTAAAAGAAATGATGGAATAGTGACAACAAAATGCAAAGAGGCAGGAGAGGTTTGTCCCCAAGGAAACAGAAGTAATGGGAAGACCAGAACGAGTCCTTGGTTCACCCAGAGGTGTAGGGAGGCAAAACTAAGTGTAATAGAGAATGGAAAAAGTACAGAAGACAAAGGACCCAGGAAAATAAAGAGATTAGCCGAAGAGCCAGAAACGAATATGCACAGGTAAGAAGGGAGGCTCAGCGACAATATGAAAATGATATAGCATCAAAGTCAAGTCTGATCCGAAGCGTGATAGCCACATCAGGAGGAAACAACAGTCAAGGACCAGGTAATCAGGCTGAGGAAGGAAGGTGGGAGTTCACAAGAAACGACCAAGAGGTATGTGAGGAGCTCAAATGAGATTTAAAGAAGTATTTACAGAGGAGACAGGAAGGACTCCAGGAATTCAGAATAGGGAGGTATACCAACAAGTGCGGGATGAAATACACAACCAAGGAGGAGGTGAAGAAGCTGCTATGTGAACTCGATACCTCAAAAGCGGTGGGACCGGACAACATTTCTCCGTGGGTCCTTAGAGAGGGAGCAGAGATGATGTGTGTGCCACTAACACAAATATTCAACACATCCATTGAAACTAGGCAACTACCTGAGGCGTGGAAGATGGCAAATGTAGTCCCAATTTTTAAGAAAGGAGACAGACACGAGGCATTAAACTACAGACCTGTGTCACTGACGTGTATAGTATGCAGAGTCGTGGAGAAAATCATCAGGAGGAGAGTGGTGGAGCACCTAGAAAGACAAGCTTATAAACGACACCCAGCACTGTTTCAGGGAAGGAAAATCCTGTGTCACAAACCTACTGGAGTTTTATGACAAGGTAACAGAAGTAAGACACGAGAGAGAGGGGTGGATAGACTGCATTTTCTTGGACTGCAAGAAGGCGCTCGACACAGTTCTTTGCAAGAGGTTAATGCAAAAGCTAGAGGATCAGGCACACGTAACAGGAAAGGCACTGCAATGGATCAGAGAATATCTGACGGGGAGGCAACAACGAGTCATGGTACGTGACGAGGTGTCAGAGTGGGCACCTGTGACGAGTGGGGTTCCACAAGGGTCAGTCCTAGGACCTGTACTGTTTTTGGTATATGTGAATGACATAACAGAAGGGATAGACTCAGAGGTGTCCCTGTTTGCAGATGATGTGAAGTTAATGAGAACAATTAAATCAGTCGAGGATCAGGCAGGACTACAAAGAGACCTGGACAGGCTACAAGCCTGGTCCAGTAACTGGCTCCTTGAATTTAACCCTGCCAAATGTAAAGTCATGAAGATCGGGAAGGGCAAAGAAGACCGCAGACAGAGTCTAGTCTAGGTGGCCAAAGACTGCAAACCTCACTCAAGGAAAAGATCTTGGGGTGAGTATAATACCGAGCACATCTCCTGAGGCACACATCAATCAGGTAACTGCTGCAGCATACAGGCGGCCGGCAAACCTAAGAATAGAGTTCCAATACCTTACTAAGGAATCATTCAAGACTCTGTACACCATATACGTCAGGCCCATACTGGAGTATGCAGCACCAGTTTGGAACCCACACCTGGTCAAGCACATGAAGAAATTAGAGAAAGTGCAAAGGTTTGCATCAAGACTAGTCCCAGAGCTAAGGGGATTGTCCTATGAAGAAAGGTTAAGGGAAATCGGCCTGACGACACTAGAGGACAGGAGGGTTAGGGAGACATGATAACGACATATAAAATACTGCGAGGAATAGATAAGGTGGACAGAGACAAGATGTTCCAGAGAGGGGACACAGAAACAAGGGGTCACAATTGGAAGTTGAAGACTCCTATGAGTCAAAGGGATGTTAGGAAGTATTTCTTCAGTCATAGATTGTCAGGAAGTGGAATAGCCTAGAAAGCGACGTAGTGGAGGCAGGAACCATACATAGTTTTAAGACGAGGTTTGATAAAGCTCATGGAGCAGGGAGAGAGGACCTAGTAGCAATCAGTGAAGAGGCGAGGCCAGGAGCTATGACTCGACCCCTGCAACCACAAATAGGTGAGTACACACGCACACACACATGTGGTATTGCTTTATTTATTGGGATCAAAGTCATGGTATTTTTCCAGAATGGTTTGTAATATACCACTGTGGATAAAATACTTTGACATATCTTGAACATTTCTGAGTGAGTTGTCTCTGAATTCATTAATTTTATCGCACTCCAGTACATAATGACACAGGGTGTGACAATAATCCAACTGGCAAAGTTTACATTTTGTTTGGTCTACATCTGGTGGTGGTGATTTAACCTGCCAAAGATACTTGTAACCCAGCCGGAGGCGGGCGGTAGTGACATCAAGAGTCTTCTTATTTTGTTGGTTGCACCATAGACATGTGGCTCCTTCTGCAATATAGAATGATGATAGTTGGACTGACTGGTGTCAATCTCCCTGAGTCTTAAGTCAATAAAATTCAGTTGAAGTTCTTTTCGTATTATTGTGTGGAAACTTTTTTTGTCACTAAAAGTTCCACAGGGTAAGTGAGCCGTTAGGAGCCTTAAACATACCGTGGATCGGCCCTCGGAGTTCAGGAACCCACACTCCCAACCAAAACATACACACATTTGAGCCAATGAAGGTAACTATTATGTACATTTTAGTTGATAGATTTATCCACCTAGGCACACCTAGGCAAGTTTATACAGTTCGAAACTAATAGTAGGATTATTAAGGCAACGTTAGATATTAATAATGTAGCTCTAGCACCCTAATAAAGGTAGTTATAGGCCTGAATAGGCAAGCATTAGATTATGTTAGCTAACGAGAACTGGCAGCTCTACACTTGAATCTAGGTGGGTAAGAGCACCAGTTCCTGCTTACCAGACAAGACTCCACCTGGAGAAGACGTGCTGTGATCCAACAGCATTCCCCACGTGACCCAACATCTGTCCTGGGGCCCTGGAGGAGATCCCGAAGTACCGAGGAAATCTCCCTCCATCCAGACCCATTACAGTAAGACTAGGCTTTCTTTCTCTCAGTATCTGGCCAGTTTTCTGGGGGAAACGTTAGTGAGTTATCTGTGGGTCTTAAGGGAACGGACGACTTTGTGTTGGTAGGTACCAGTGTCGTCTCTTATGTTCAAGTCTGGAAGCTAGTGTTACTTACTGCATATATTGCTCAAGGTATCTCCTAGGAACCAGGGAACTCTGAGGTGCAGGCAGGACACTAATTACACCATCTTTTGCAGACAAAGTTTCCCACTGCACATGGTGTTAGGAGGGGTCATAGATAAGGAAGATCAGGACACCCATAGCCACCTTTTTCAAGTAAGTAAACCCCTTCCAGTATTGTGTAGGCAGTGTGGGGTTCCCTTACTGCAATTAGATAGAAATTTGTTCCTTAGCCACTTGTAAGTCTGAGAGAAGTGTCTCAGAGTGTCGGTGCCAACAGTGCTTGCCCAGAGTGCAGCTTACAAGGGGGAAGTCCCAAAACAAGTTTCTATATATTGTTCTCAAACTCCTCTTTAAGGGGGGCTCCTTGTCGTGTTAAAGAGGCTATCGGTCTGAGGAATTGGACCTCTTTGTCTTCTTCCTCAGACCGAACCTAATTACCCCCCAATCCCCCCTTCCCTTTCCCATTTTCCCCATCCTCCCTTTTCCCTTTCCTCCTCCTCCTCCTCCTCCTCATCCCTAACTTATTCCTTCCCATTTTTACCCTGGATCGTCTGGGGATGTCCCGATCCTCTCCGGTCTCCCGGGGAGTGGCCTGGTATCTTTTGGGCGATATGTGTTTCTGGAGGCCACCTTTCGGATTCGGGGTTGGTGGCCAAAGGCGGTATGCTTTGTGGCGGGTATCCGGCCGCCCTCTCTTTTGTCCGCCGAGGTGGCTCGGTGGATGTGAGGTTGCTATCCCGGATTGCTGTTTTACTGGCATGAAGGGTAGGGTATGGCTCGGGTTCCATGCAGCATCTGCACTACTTGCGGTGTTGAAGTCCTCTTGGGCGTGGAGGGATTTATGCCCTTTCATTCCTCCTAGGAGCTATTCCTCCATGTTCCCCATTTTTCTTTTTTTTTTTTCTTAAAAATAAAAAGATAGAAGTAACCTAATCATGGCTGACCCAATCCATGAACCCAATACCCCGGGCCCCTTCCTGTATACCGCACCTAGTTCTGACCCTACCTCGCTAACGGATAACTCTTCGGACAACTCTAATACCCCTGTACCTCTTGCTGGTGCTGGTTCATCACCTGCTTCAGGTCCCAGGGACCCGACTGGCCCTTATGACATATCTGACCTTCCCTCTTCTCTGACCTTGATTCCGCTTCTCCTCGACGGTGTGGCAATTTCGGATCGCTGCCCGTCACCCATCGGACCACCCCTGTCCCACATCCAAATGACCAATACCCTTACATGACGATTCGACCTTCCTTCTCGTTCATCTCAGAAACGACCAGCACATCGGCACTCCCTTAAACACTTTGTTTCACACTACTCAATGGACAACGTTTTTTACTCTAAGACCAACTACTCCAACTACCTATCTTTCCGATCATAGTATTGGTAAAGCTCTCCTATGTCATGTAGGTAAAGGTATCTCATTTCAAGCTCTCAAGAGCGGCACTCACATCATCACGGTCCAGAATGCTGGCCAAGCTTGTGATCTTTCTCTTACGACCATAGATACTATTCCTATCACTATTGACAAGCATCATTCTCTTAATTCTTGTTGTGGTACTGTCATTTTACCCCATACCATTGTCCAACGGAATTTCCAGACATGTGGTGATGACATTTGGAGCAGCTAGGCTCAAGAACTCCCTATCCTTAAAGTTGACACTTTTGTCCTCCCAGCCAATAAGCGAAGCGTTATCCTTGCAATGTCGCTCGTTAACGTTTAACTGCCGTGAACTCCACCTTTGGTCTACATTGCAGGTCAATGTTTACAAGTTCGAAAGGTGACCTCTACACCGCAACAGTGTAGAAACTGCCTGTGTTTTGGTCATCCAGCGAAATATTGCAGGTCCATGGCTGAATGCCCAGTCTGGATGCCGACGACCATGCCAGTCCTTGTACTCTACCTCCCTCTTGCCTTAACTGTCATGAGGCACATCCATCGTACTCTCGCCGTTGTCAGGTTTACTTGAAATAGCGGGAAATTCGTTGTCTCAAAGAAGCGGAAGAAAGGCTTCTGTATGCTATGGCCATCTCACATCTACGCCTTCAAGGAAGACTTCCCGTATTTCCTATTCTCGCATTGCTAAACGTCGCCCCACTTCTGGGGTCCCAACTTCCTCTGTGGTTACAACATCCTCAGTCACCCCTGTCTCGAATCCTTTTGATGTTCTTGGCTCCGAGGTCCCTACCTCGGTATCTCATACTGTCCACACTCTTTCCTCTACTCACTCGCAGAGTTCTGAGTCTACACGTCCTCGTTCTTCGACTAAACCTCAGCGCCCCCCTTCTCATAAGTCCAGCAAAAAATCCCTATTGCTGGGTTCTTCGTCTCTGACTAGTTCAGTAAAGTGTGTGGAGGTTCATCCTCCTCCTCGTACACTACCTTCATCCCCTGTCCCCTCCCAAGTCCCTTCGACAGTTTCCTCTTCCATCTCCTCGCCTTCTACTTTAGTACAGTCTATAGACTCCCCAATAGTTGGTCACTCTCCTTCCATTTCTAATGTCGTCCACATTCTGCATCTTTGTCTTCCGACGAAACACGTTTGGAAGCTTATCACAGAATATATTCTTCAGGTTTTTCGCTGCCTCCACACGTGGACTTTTCTAACCCTAGTCCATAAATTCCTCTCTCTTCGACTTATATCTTTCTCTTCATAAATCATGGCTTATTTGCAGTGGAATATCCGAGGCCTCAGGGGTAACCGGGGTGAGCTTCAGGTGTTGCTCTCCCAGTTTTCCCCTGTTGGGGTCTGTTTGCAAGAACCCAAATTAAAATCCACTGTTATCAGGCTCTTTTCAGGCTATGATTTGTTATATTCATCGGATCCTTTTTCCGATGAAACCTTTAACGAAAGTGCTTCTCTTATACACACTGGTGTTCCATACCATCAGCTCTATGTTCCTTCTTCCTTACATTACACCACAGTCCGTATCCACTTGAATAAATGGTATACACTCTGTTCTTTATATCTCTCCCCCTTAGCGGGCATTGTATATCTCAGATGTTGATTTTCTAGTTTCTTCCTTACCGCCACCCCTTCTGTTACTTGGCGATTTTAACACACACCATTTTCTGGGGAGAGTCGCACTGTGACTCCCGTGGCGTTCAGTTGGAGGCATTTCTTGCTTCTCACCCCCTCCATGTTTTAAATACAGGTACTCCCACCCATTTTGATCCTCGAACTCATTCTTTCTCCTGCATCGATCTCTCCATCTGCTCTTCCTCAACAGTCCTTGACTTCACCTGGTCTGTCCTCCCGGACGTGCCCCTCAATGAAGGTTTCTTGACGCTGGTGAGGGGCTCTTGATCTAGGGAATTGGATCTGTGCTCCGTTTCCCTGAATTGAGCCTGAATGCCTTCCATATCCCTCCATGCGCTGTATAATCCTATGGGTTTAGCGCTCCCTATGATTATAATAATAATAATGTCCTCCCGAACTTACATGACAGCGATCATTTCCCAATCATCCTTAAGTCCCCTTCGTTTTTTCCACCTACTCGTTGCCCACGCTGGCAATTTGACTGGGCGAAATGGGACCTTTCATGAGGTTCCTACCTCGTCCTCCATTGATGAGGTTTTACATCTCTTTTCGTCCTCCATCTTCACAGCGGCTTCACATTCTATTCCCCAAACCTCGGGCAAGCATTCTCAGAAGTGCGTGCCTTGGTGGTCTCATGCTTGTGCACAGGCAGTACGTTTGAAATGCGCTGCGTGGGGCAGGTATCGGTATAACAGAACCAGAGAGAGAGTCCTTGATTTTAAGAAGAAGATGCGCCTTAACGTGACGCCAAAGCACTTGACGCCGTGTTACGTACTAAACGCACTTGCTGGTGAGATTACGTTTCTACTGTCACTTCGGCTTCCTCGATGAGTGCAGTCTGGAAGAAAGTGCGGAAATTAAGTGGTAAATTCTTCCCCGACCCGGCTCCTGTTCTTCAGGTTGCCGGTGTGGATATAGCACACCCTCTTGCTGTTGCCACTGAAATTGGTAATCATCTGGTCCTCATTTCTCAGGGGCTACATCTGTGCCCCTTGTTCCTTTCTTTTAAGTCTGCCAGCGAGTTGAAGCCCCTAGATTTTTCTTCTCTTAGAGAAGAATCTTATAATGTGCCTTTTACCCTACAAGAACTGGACGCAACACTCTGCTTGCCGATCATCGGCAGCTGGGCCAGACGGCATACATATTCGTATGCTACAGCATTTACATCAGTCTGCTCTTACTGTCCTCTTACGACTCTATAATCTTATATGGTCGCAAGGAGTTCTTCCCCAGCTGTAGAAGTCTGCTATTGTTCTCCCTTTTTGCAAACCGGGTACTATGGGACGTGATACCTCCCACTACCGTCCCATCGCTCTTATCAGTGCAGTTTGCAAGGTGATGGAACTTCTTGTTAATAGACGTTTGATGTGGTATTTAGAGACGCACAATAGTCTCTCCCCTAGTCAATATGGCTTTCGTAAAGGCCGTTCTGCAATTGACCCCTTACTGCGCTTGGATACGTATATTTGCAATGCCTTCGCTAATAACCACTCGGTTATCCCCATCTTTTTCGACCTTGAGAAGGCTTATGACACAACTTGGAGATTTAATATCTTGGCCCAAGCCCACTCCTTATGCCTCCGAGGCAACCTACCATTCTTCCTTAAGGCCTTCTTAACTGACAGACATTTCTGTGTCCGGGTTAGTAATGAGCTTTCCCCGGAATTTGTCCAAGCTGAAGGTGTCCCCCAGGGATGTGTTCTGAGCACAACACTCTTTCTCCTTGCTATAAATAATCTGGCATCTGTTCTCCCATCCAATATTTGGTCATCGCTCTATGTGGATGACTTTGCTATAGCTTGTGCAGGTGCTGACTGTCACCTCATTGCAGTTTCCCTCCAGCATGCCATCAACCGGGTTTCTGATTGGGCCACCACTCACGGGTTTAAATTTTCTAGTGGCAAAACTCATCAAATTACGTTTACTAGACGTTCAGTGGTCTCTGATCATCCATTGTACCTATATGGCTCACGTATCCCAGAACGTTATACAGTCAGGTTTCTCGGCCTCCTGTTTGACCGCAGATTGTCCTGGAAACCTCACATTACCTCTCTGAAGGCGACTTGTCATAGCCAGCTGAACCTCCTTAAAACCCTCGCACATCTTTCATGGGGGGCTGATCGTAGAACTCTCCTTCGCCTACATTCGGCCCTAATTTTATCGAAACTCGATTATGGTGACCAGATATATTCTGCAGCCTCTCCTGCCACTCTTTCCAGCCTTAATCCCATCCATCACCAGGGATTACGCTTATGCCTTGGTGCTTTTCGTTCTTCCCCGGTTGAGAGCCTCTATGTAGAAGCGAACATTCCATCCTTGTCCGATCGTCGAGATGCACATTGCATTCACTATTATGTTCGCTCTCATGACCTCTGCAATCCTTCCATGTATAGGATTGTCACAGATGTTAGTAGATGCTCGTTATTTGTTCGTCGCCCTTGTTTACTTCGTCCCTTTTCTCTTCGTCTGCATTCACTCTTGTCTTCCCTTAAGCTTCCGCCTTTATATGTTCATGTGGCTTCACCCTTTCCTCTACCCCCTTGGGAAGTTCCTGCTGTCCGTGTCTGTTCTATTCCTCTAACTTGCGCAAAAGCCCAACTACCTACGGCGGCTTCTCGCTCTTTCTTTCTAGACCATTTCCGTTCTCATTCCCATGCCATCGCAGTATACACCGATGGTTCAAAGTCATCTGACGGCGTCGTATTCGCAGCAGTGTTTCCGGACAGCGTCGTACGAGGGCATCTATTACCCTCGGCTAGCATATTTACGGCTGAATTGTATGCCATTCTTGTGGCACTTATCCGTATTGCATCTATGCCTGTATCACCATTTGTGGTCGTTTCAGACTCCCTTAGTGCTTTACAGGCTATCCGTAACATTGATACACCTCACCCCCTAGTTCTTCGTATCCACCTTTGGTTATGCCGTATCTTTAGCAAGCATAAAGATATTGTCTTTTGTTGGGTCCCTGGTCATGTTGACATACAGGGCAATGAACAGGCAGACACTGCTGCGCGGTCAGCAGTACATGACCTTCCAGTTTCATATAGAGGTTGTTCCTTTCATGGACTATTTTGCGGTCATTGCTACCCACCTTCGCACCCGTTGGCAACAACGCTGGTCTGACCTGCTGAATAACAAACTTCATTCTATTAAACCGGTTATAGGTTTCTGGTCTTCTTCTTGTCACCAATGTCGTGAAGACGTGTCTTGTGTGCTCTCTGTGTAAGGAGAGTTGGAGTTTTGAGGTAATCAGTCCCTCGGCCTGGAGTCGATGTGTTCAGTCCATCAATCTTGTAGAAATGACAGTATATGTATAGATCTACTTACTTACACTATGACCCCGCCTCCTGCTGCTTCACCTCACCTAACTACAGTATATAAGCCACCTCTACGGACATATACTGTCATTTCTACAAGATTGATGGACTGAACACATCGACTCCAGGCCGAGGGACTGATTACCTCAAAACTCCAACTCTCCTTACACCTTTCTACTTTGTATTGGACTGATGAAGCCACTGTGTGGCGAAACGTTTCCTCAATAAAGATACCCAAAAGTTGCATATGTGTCTAATTTATAACCAAGAAAGGAACCTGGACAGTGGCTGGAATGCATGGGACAAAGTTAAAGATCAAGAGGATGGATGGAGAGGTAGAATTATCGAAGAACCAGAAGCCTGTTGTGGAAACATCGAACCGATTCTCCGTGTTACCCGATGAATGTGAGTCGACTACTGGGAACATCACAAACGACACCAAGGAAGGTAAGAACATTGTTCTTGTTGGGGATAGTCAAATTAGGTATATGGATAGGCCTTCTGCTTGAAAGATAGAAGTAGGAGACAGAGGGTTTGCTTTCCTGGGGCTGGGATGGAGGATATTGTTAGCCGTCTGGACGACATCATGAGAGGTAATGGGAGCAATCCTATTATCTGTCTCAGTGCTGGAGGCAACGATGTTGGCAGACGTAGGAGTGAGGACCTGACTAGCAGGTATAGGTCAGCAATAGACATAATTAGGAAGAAGGGTGGGAACCCTGTCATATGTGGTATTTTGCCAAGGAGAGGAGTTGGAGATGAATGGCTGTCCAGGGCAATTGGTGTCAATTGCTGGCTGGACAAACACTGTAAGGATAATGCTGTACCATTCATTTGCAACTGGGACCACTTATATGGCCGAAATGACATGTATGCCAGGGATGGGGTTCACTTATCCAGGGCAGGTGTGGATTTTCTTGCTAGCTCAGTTGAGGGTGTTGTTAGGACTTTAAACTAGGATTAGTTAGAGGTATGGGTTTAGAAATGGAAAATACTGAATGTCGAAATATAGATCTAGGCTTTGATATAAAAATTCTTAACAATAACAAGGACAGTAATATGTATAGTGGAAAACAGAATGGAGCAGGAAGGGTAAAGAGAAAGGAGGGTCTTTAAAAGTGTATTATACAAATAGTCGTAGTGCTAGGAATAAGATGGACGATTTGAGATTAGTTGCAAGTGCAGGTAACATTGATGTATTTGCCATAACTGAGACGTGGTTCAATACGAAAAATAGGGACATGCCTGCTGAATGTCATATACAGGGTTTTAAATTGTTCCAAGTAGACAGAAGTTTCGGGAAGGGGTGGAGTGGCACTGTATGTCCGAGATCGCTTGAACTGTTGCATAAAAGGGAATAAAGTCTGAAATAACACATACAGAGTCTGTCTGGATAGAATTTTCAGAGGGGCATGAAAAATTGATTTTAGGTGTGATATACCGTCCCCCAAACTTAGATAGGGACCAAGGGAGACTACTATGGGAGGAAATTGTTAAGGCCACAATGCACGATAACGTAGTTATTCTGGGTGACTTCAACTTTAGTCAAATTGATTGGAATTTTTTGACTGGAAATTTAGAATCTAACGACTTCTTAGAAGTAGTTCAAGATTGTTTTTTGAAGCAGTTTGTGACATAACCTACAAGGAGAAATAATCTGCTTGACTTAGTTCTGGCAAACAAGGAAACCCTTGTTAATAATTTAGAAATTACAGAGGAACTCGGCGCAAGCGACCACAAATCAATTACCTTTGGCATTGAATGGAAGTTTCATAGTAGGAATAACTCAGTAACGGTCCCAGATTTTCACTTAGCAGATTACAATGGACTTAGAGAACACTTATCATCTGTGGACTGGGGTAATGAAGAGAGCTATCAATATGACAGTTTTCTGAACACTATACATGCTGCCCAAATAACATTTATCCTATATAAAGAAATTAGATCGAATAGAAATGACCCAAAATGGATGAATAATAGGCTCAAATATCTTTTAGGGCAGAAGAAAGGAAGAAAAGGTATAAAATACCGACACAATGGAAAAATAAACACATAAGCAGTATGTGAATGAATGGTTCAGAGAACCGACGAGTTGGTAAATTAGACACATATGCAACACTTGGGTATCTTTATTGAGGAAACGTTTCGCCACACAGTGGCTTCATCAGACCATACAAAGGAGAATCGTGGAGAACAGGAGGAGTGTGAGGTTGTCAGGCCCTCAATCTTGAGACGATGTTGTCAGTCCATCAATCTTGAATAGAATAACAGCATATGAGCAGAGGGAGCTTATATACTGTAGACAGGAGAGGTGCAGCAGTTGTTGGAGGTTTCACATTTGTTCAATGTGGAAGTAGGTCGTGCCCAAGGAATAGGCAAGCGAAGAAATCCCTGTATTAAGATACCAAGATGTTGCAGTGTCAGACAGGATGTGAATGAATGGTTCAGAGAACCGACGAGTTGGTAAATTAGACACATATGCAACACTTGGGTATCATTATTGAGGAAACGTTTCGCCACACAGTGGCTTCATCAGTCCATACAAAGGAGAATCGTGGAGAACAGGAGGAGTGTGAGGTTGTCAGGCCCTCAATCTTGAGACGATGTTGTCAGTCCATCAATCTTGAATAGAATAACAGCATATGAGCAGAGGGAGCTTATATACTGTAGACAGAAGAGGTGCAGCAGTTGTAGGAGGTGTCACATTTGTTCAATGGATAATTGATTCAAACATAGATGTCATAGAACTTCAGGAAGATTTAGACAAACTTAATTCGTGGTCAGAAAAGTGGCAGATGCAGTTCAATGTAGATAAATGCAAGGTTCTGAAGCTCGGGAGTGTCCATAACCCAAGCACTTATAAGTTAAATAACGTAGAACTTAGCCATACAGATTGCGAGAAGGACTTGGGGGTGATGGTAAGCAGCAACCTTAAACCAAGACAGCAATGCCTAAGCGTACGTAATAAGGCAAATAGATTACTGGGATTTATATCAAGAAGTGTTAGCAACAGAAGTCCAGAGGTTATATTACAGCTTTATACATCATTAGTAAGGCCTCACCTAGATTACGCAGCTCAGTTTTGGTCTCCATATTACAGAATGGACATAAATTCGTTAGAAAACATTCAGCGTAGAATGACTAAATTAATACATAGCATTAGAAATCTTCCTTACGAAGAAAGATTGAAGACCCTAAAATTACATTCACTTGTAAGACGTAGAATGAGGGGAGACATGATCGAGGTATACAAGTGGAAAATGGGTATTAACAAAGGGGATATAAATAAGGTCTTGAGGATATCTCCCCAAAGAGAGAACCCGCAATAATGGATTCAAGTTAGATAAGTTTAGATTTAGAAAGGATATAGGAAAGTATTGGTTTGGAAATAGGGTAGTTGATGAGTGGAACACTCTGCCTAGTAGGGTTATTGAAGCTAGGACCTTAAGTAGTTTCAAATTTAGGTTGGATAAATTCATGAGTGAGAGGGGTTGGATTTGAGTGGGACTCGCGCATGAGTGGGTAGAATTGTCAAAGCTTATTTCTTGGGTAGCATTGAAAATTGGGTTGAGCAAATATTCTGTTAGTGGGACGGATTGTGAAGGACCTGCCTAGTATGGGCAAACAGGCCTGCTGCAGTGTTCCTCCTTTCTTATGTTCTTATGTTCAATGTGGAAGTAGGTCGTGCCCAAGGAATAGGCAAGCGAAGAAATCCCTGTATTAAGATACCAAGATGTTGCAGTGTCAGACAGGATGTGAATGAATGGTTCAGAGAACCGACGAGTTGGTAAATTAGACACATATGCAACACTTGGGTATCTTTATTGAGGAAACGTTTCGCCACACAGTGGCTTCATCAGTCTATTCAAGATTGAGGGCCTGACAACCTCACACTCCTCCTGTTCTCCACGATTCTCCTTTGTATGGACTGATGAAGCCACTGTGTGGCGAAACGTTTCCTCAATAAAGATACCCAAGTGTTGCATATGTGTCTTGGTCTGAAAAGTGGCAGATGAAGTTCAATGTGGACAAGTGTAAGGTGCTAGTCGTTGGTAATGAAAATATCCCTCGAATTTATAAACTAGGTGAAGTTGAGCTTGATCATACAGAATGTGAAAAAGACTTGGGAGTCATGGTAAGCAGGAATCTAAAGCCAAGACAACAGTGCCTAAGTGTGCGCAATAAGGCTAACAGATTACTAGGATTTATTTCAAGAAGTATAAGCAACAGAAGTCCAAAAGTTATTTTACAGCTCTATACATCACTAGTGAGACCTCATTTGGATTATGCAGCTCAGTTTTGGTCTCCTTACTACAGGATGGATATAGATTCATTGGAGAACATACAAAGAAGAATGACTAAAATGATTTACAGTATAAGAAATCTCCCGTATGAAGATAGACTTAGAGCATTGAATCTCCACTCTCTGGAGAGACGTAGAATGAGGGGAGATATCATCGAGGTGTACAAGTGGATGATGGGCATAAACAAAGGAGATAATAATAAAATACTGAGGATATCGAACCAAGTAAGAACCAGAAATAACGGATTTAAATTGGATAAATTTAGATTTAGAAAGGACATAGGCAAGTACTGGTTTTCGAACAGAGTTGTAGATGCGTGGAACAATCTTCCGAGTAGGGTGATAGAGGCTAGGACCTAGGGTGGCTTTAAAAAGAGATTGGACAAATATATGAGTGGGAGGGGCTGGGTTTGATTGGTGTCGTGGGTGCAGGAGTGAATTCTTAGGTAGTGGTGGTTTTGATATGGACCTGCCTTGTATGGGCCAGTAGGCCTTCTGCAGTGTTCCTCCATTCTTATGTTCTTATGTGTCTAATTTACCAACTCGTCGGTTCTCTGAACCATTCATTCACATCCTGTCTGACACTGCAACATCTTGGTATCTTAATACAGGGATTTCTTCGCTTGCCTATTCCTTGGGCACGACCTACTTCCACATTGAACAAATGTGACACCTCCTACAACTGCTGCACCTCTCCTGTCTACAGTATATAAGCTCCCTCTGCTCATATGCTGTTATTCTATTCAAGATTGATGGACTGACAACATCGTCTCGAGATTGAGGGCCTGACAACCTCACACTTCTCCTGTTCTCCACGATTCTCCTTTGTATGGACTGATGAAGCCACTGTGTGGCGAAACGTTTCCTCAATAAAGATACCCAAGTGTTGCATATTGTCTAATTTACATAAGCAGTATAATGTGATCCTTTATTGACAACGTTTCGCCCACGCAGTGGGCTTTATCGAGTCACAGATCTGTCTGTGACTCGATAAAGCCCACTGTGTGGGCGAAACGTTGTCAATAAAGGATCACATTATACTGCTTATGTGTTTATTTTTCCAGAAGAAAGGAATTTATAGGCGTATCAAAAGAGGTGAGGGTCATCTTATGAATCAATATATTGACAATAAGAGGGATGTTAAAAAAGGGATAAGAAAAGCTAAGCGGGACTACGAAATTAAAGTTGCTAGGGATTCGAAAACTAACCCAAAAAGTTTTTTCCAGGTGTATAGAACAAAATTTAGAGATAAGATAGGTCCCCTTAAAAATAATTATGGGTATCTTACTGACAAAGAGAATGAAATGTGCTCTATTTTTAATTATTTTCTCTCGGTTTTCACTCAGGAAGACACTAATAATATCCCAAGAATTAGGTATTTTAGTGGGCCTGAAGAAGATAAATTATGTAGTATCACAGTCACTAGCGAAATGGTCATCAAACAGATAGACCGTTTGAAGCAAAGTAAATCGACAGGCCCTGATGAGCTTTTTTCAAGGGTTCTTAAGGAAGGCAAAATTGAACTCTGTGAACCCTTAACTAACATTTTTAACCTATCTCTTCAAACAGGTGTAGTGTCTGATACGTGGAAGATGGCTAATGTAATTCCTATTTTTATAGCAGGGGACAAGTCGTTACCATCAAATTACCGCCCAATAAGTCTAACTTCAATTGTAGGAAAATTATTAGAGTCGATTATAGCTGATAACATAAGAAGCCATCTCGATAGGCATAATTTGATTAATGATACTCAACATGGATTCACCAGGGGCCGTTCCTGCCTAACTAATTTATTAACTTTTTTCAGTAAGGCTTTTGAGGCAGTTGATCATGATAAAGAATTCGATATTGTTTATTTGGATTTTAGTAAGGCTTTTGATAGAGTACCACA